>JAFBJQ010000243.1:606845-626917 GCA_016785345.1 Trinectes maculatus
TGGTACGTTCGTAATTACCGGCGCCGAGAGTAGTGTCCGAAAGATTTTTCTGTTGAGCTCACTATATAGTGCACTACATTTATTTCCCCTATGTAGGGAGTAGGGAGTAGGGGTTAGGGGGCGATTTCGGACACAGCCCATGTGCTCATACACTTATTGGGAAAAACAGAAGATGAGCATGATATCATCACCTGTATCATTCACTGACCTTTTGTTTCATTTCTGTAAAAGCCTCTCACACTGGGTGACACTCCTGGTTTTGGCCTCCCCAAAATTTCCCTACAGCCCCCTCCCCTTTTCTCACTCCCTGGGGTCTGGTCCAGTGCCATCACACATGGAGCCCTGCACCATTTGCAGCTTTCATCTCCACAATGCTTTGCTGTGCAGCCATCAGCACAAAAGGGGAAGGGCTTCCATGTTTGTGTATGCAGTGCTTTTCTACTGCTGATCTGCTTTCTTTCTATTATTATTTCCAATGTGTAACACACCTGTAACACATTGGACTCTTATGTTGGGTTAGGTCTCAGACTGTTTTATGGGCTCGTCTTTTGGTCAGTGTAAACCAACCTCTTGTTAAACACAATAGAGCGGTGAGAGTGGAGCAGTGGGCAGCCACAGCTTCTGTTGATAACAAAGTGGAGCTCAGTAGAAAGGTAAACGGACACTGCTAATGCAGCCAACATTTCCCTGGGGCTTTACAGTGACAAGTCATTAATCCATGCATGGATGGGGTTCATGTTGTAAATGCAAATGCAGGGACGCTGCACTAACTATTGCAGTTTATCTGATTGTTGACCTTTTTGTTGTTGAACTCACTACACTGAGTGTGTACAGATAAACGAGATAAACAAATAACAGTAACAAGATAATTACATTTAATAAATCAAGGAGAGACATCAATACAACACTTCTTGTTAATCATTTACTTTTCTTCCATGGTCCTGTGACCATCAGCCATTAACTTGACCAAACAGGTCAATATTTAGCCAGCCAAGGTGCTGTATAGAAGCATTTTAAGCTAGTTAAGGTCATTTTACAAACTTGGTGATATTTGTGGAAGTCTGGAAAAGGATTTGATTCGTTAGTTGAACTTTGTACTGTTGAATTTATCCAGGCTGAATTTGCACAGTTAATGAAAAAACATAAACTAAAAACTGAAAACCCCAACTGAATATGTGTAAAACAGTTACGGCTTCAGTGTTGTTATATTTGAAATTACGCTTTTAGGGCCAAAGGTTAAATCAAACTAAACAAACACAACAGGTAGGAGTGTAAGCAAGTCAAGATGTGATTTCACAAACTGCTGCAAAGTAATATTTGTATATTTTAGATTTCACATGCCACTGTACATACAAGTACATATAGTTCTTCCAGTGTCACGTGAATGAATAGCAGGAGCTGGAAGGAGTGATGCTGAGTGGGGTGAGTGGCGGTAGATCAGTCGGTCTATTAATAGTGGTCTTCCAGCTGAGCGTGCAGGAGTGCACACAGGCAGCAGCAGGGGGGAAATTGTTAAATGTAGCGAGTTAGTCCTTCCCACTTCATATCCCTCCGTGTGTTACTTGTACTGAACCACTGAGACTATGCCAAATGTCACAATGCTCTACATGTCTGCTAAATGCTAATTACATATATCTGCAAGCACGGGTCAAACCCATCCTGCATGTATGAAATCAGCCCAATTCCAGACTCATATTTGTCTGTCTACTCTGCCTTATTAATGAAAATCCAAATATTAACAGGCCACTTATATTTACTCTATACATTTGACTTTATGGCTAGTGTCACACATGCACACTGCAGTGCTCTACACTAGTTTTAACTGTTATAAATGTGCCTCAAGCACCATTTTGAAACGTTCATATATCATTTTCGAATGAATTGTAATACCTGGTGTAATTACCATAAACAAATAGGCTCACGGTTACGATTAAGCAAAGGTCTGTTCACAAAGCTGATGAGGCTTCCTCATTAAAACTGCATTTCCGTGAGCCCAATGACTCCCCCCTATGCTGGTCACGACATACTGCACTGTCTATAATTGTAGGCACACTAATGCGACTCCTCTCCAAACCATGTAAGGTCCCAGGAAATGAGTGATTCTTCATGCTGAACCATGTTCTCAAATGGCGTCTGACAGATAAAAGTGTTATGATCTGTCTGCGCAATGATTTCTTCAGAAACAACCCAGATAATGGACAAAGACATATTACTTCCATTTTGAGAACTGGTATTGTTTTCCCATTGGGGGCTTCTGCCCACCACCTCCACCTCTGGAGTTGTCGCCATCCTACAGACTCTGTAATTGCTGAAGATTTTTCTCAGCAACTGCACAACTTGTTGGCAATTGGGAAATGGGCATGGAAATCATGTAGTTGTGGAAAAACTGGGCCCTGGAGCTGGCTAAGTACAGGCATCAGGACCATCCCATAAAAGTAATTGCGTCCATTAATATTAGCCATCCACAGTGAGTGATTGTTCCAATAATGTTACAGGGAGAGCAGAGTCATTTAATCAGTAAGTAAGACTTATTGACCCTGTTGATGTTCACTCTCTCCACACAGCTGCTACGATTTGGCTACTTGCAGAAACATTTAACATAACTGATGAAATCATTTCATTAAATCGTTAAAAACATGTGACCATACAGCTGAAAACAGCTAATAATGTAATATTTGCCTGTTTCACTGTATACTGCATAAGAAGTGGTGGTTGTACAGTGGTTCCAGAAAGGGCAGCATAGGACAGCATAAATATTTCAGTGTATTTGCATGTCCATGTGCATGTGCTATAGTATGTGAGTGTGTTTCTGCATATAGCGAGTCTATATTCATCTGCTGAGACTGAAAGGACGTGGCAGGAGAACTGGAGGAGGGAGGTGCACACTGCTGTGTATGTGTAATTGCAGTGAGTGTGAGTGTGTGCATGTGTGCGTCGAGCTTAATGAAGTGGGTGTCAAGGAGTCTGTTGTCTTGTCATTCCAAAGTGCTGCGCGTGTGAGTGTTCCGGTTTTTTGCTGTCCGCCCCCTGCCTGTGGTGTGTGTGGCCCTCTGACTGCAGGATGAGAGCTGCAGCCAGCAGATGTGCTGCTAAGGTCAAAAACCAGACGAATGCCCCAGAGATTTAAAAAAAAAAAGAAAGAAAGAAAAACGCTTTCCAGTGCATTCCTACCCAAAAACTGCTACCTTTCATTATTTGACCAAGCATTTGCAAAAAAAGCTCTTGTATTCAGCTCATTCTATTCTGCAAGGCCTTGTGATATCTAAGGACAAAGCCAACAGACTGTCTAAATGATTTATCTGCATTGTATCTGCAGAGTGCATCTTATACATGCAGACATATTTTAAGTAAACTTTGACAATAACCAGTGTGGGAGTTTTATTTGCTCCTGAGGCTGGTCATGACTCAGAAGACAAAGACAACCGTACCTTTTCTCCATTGGCGCTCCCCAGCACATAGCAGCCCATGATGTGGATGAGGTTAGGCTCCGGGTTCAGCTTACTCATCAGCCTACCGAGCCGACGCCAGAACCTGGTCAGACAGGAGAGGTTAGATACTGGCTAATGACCAACATTTACACCTGGTTCATTGATATGTGTCTCCAGTTTCCACACTGAGACCTGGTCAGTATCCAGCTGATGGTATATGTTCAGGAAATAACGTCCTCCAAAGAAACAACAGAAACAGGATGGAGAGGAAATAAAAATAAAATAAAAGATGGACGGGACTGTGAAGTCACATGGTTGTTTTGATGATTATATTAGTAATAAAACTGCTTCCTCTGTTTATTAGAGGCTTTACTGCTGCTACCCCACATGGTAGTATTATCATTATTATTATTATTATTATTATTATTATTATTAATGCTCATATAGTTTTGGATTTTGTAGCGCCAAGCTCTATCTGAACTGCAATTCAATGTCCAAAAAAACCCCACATTTTATTGCAGGGTGTAAATAGATTCACACATGCCACATTTGAAACCTTTAACTAATTTGTCTTCATCCATGATAAAGTACCCTCAGATGACTGGACACAACAATTAAACAGCAAAATAAGTCTTACTGGATCATGTCTTCCTCCTTCTCCACCTTGGCAAAGGTGGCCACTTTATTCTTCAGCAGATACAAATGTCCTGGTCCTCCCTGGTAAAAAGGTGTTGCTGTTATTATACATTCAGGTTAGTATTAAAAAACACCTATTCAAGCACAACAACCGTGTGCTTCTTATTATTAACTGACCAATTTAAGTACCTGTAGTTTTTTACCAGGCTTAAATGTGTTATTTTTTATTTGATGTGAAATGATTATGCCTAATATAGTTTAGCAGCAGAGGGTTTGTTACATCATCCAGCAGGCCTGCAAATGAGAACAGCTCCAGAGTACTCAGTTGTCAATACCGCATTATTACATGAGTCAGGTTTTATTATGGTTGAGTTATAGCATAATGATTGCTACTAATTAATACACAAGTGATTATTTTGTAAATAATGAATCAACAATCAACAGTACATTATTACATTAGAATATACGAACACAGAATCAACCTTGTATATAACATGACTTATTTTCAGAAATCCCAACCCAGTCGTTTCAAGGTATATCTCAACCCTGACTCCTCTGTGACTCACCTGGCAGAAAATGAGCATGTTCCAGATTTTGCAGCCTCTCCTGTAGGCAGTCAGCTTTTTCCCTATCTCCTCTGGTGAGAGACAGTGGGGGGTGGGGAGAAAGAGAGGTGTCACTTTTCCCACTCAGTCATTATGGTGATGCACATAAACTAGCTGTCCATTGGGACACACACGTACACACACGGGTAGAAAAACAATGAGTCATCTCTGCACTCCAACAGGCTCAAACCTATTCCAACCTCCTTTTTTCCACATTTATGACGGGTATGTAATTTTCACTTAAGAGCTGACATGTCATACTCACCGAGGATGTCATCAAATGTGGCGTGTTCATGGTCCTTAAAATGGAAAATGAAAACAGAATTAGCATCAAATGAAACCCAAGTAAGCAGAATTTTCTGTAATAGGGAAAAACTGATAACTTTAAATGATTATAAAGCACATTACAGCAATTATGAAATCATACTTCATTTGACTTACCTACTTTCTTACTTTCTTATTCATAATTTTATAGATGACACTGAAATCATTTTTTTTAACTTGTCTTTTAGGAGATAACTTTATGATTGTTACTATTCCGATGGCAAGTCCATTAGTTTTGCAGGTTTGTGGTCAGACAAAAATGTAAACGTTGACCTGATATGGCACTAATTGAAAGGTTTTTGGAGAACTAGACAGAAATCTTAGTAACTACTCTTACACCTGATACATACTGTATTTCGGTGGTGTTCATTGGTCAGATATCATCATATCTCCATACTCATTTTGTATTTTCTTTTCTCTCTCGTCTCCTGTGGAGCTACAGAGCTTGAATCTTTGATTGCAAGCCACCTACTGCTCCATCATCCTGTTGCAATTATTCTTATTATTAGTGTTCTTATCATTATAATGATTATAAACCTCGATGTGGAGCCTGGTAAAAGGCAGGGGAGTTTTTTTCACCATCACCAGGTACTTCTCATGCAGGAATGTTGGATCGCTATAAATAACAAAGGAAACAAAGTGCAGTCTAGACCTGCTCTGTATGAAAAGAGCCCATGTCATGACTTAGTGGTATAATGTAAAATTGACTTGCCGTGTTTTAAATGGAAGTATCACTGCTTTTATGTTTTAAATAAAACATACAGGTAAATGCACATCAACCCACCTCTAGGTCTTTTCACAATTCTGACAGTGTGTCACCCGCTGGGCCCAGATTTAACTACCCTGACAGCTGTTTCATGAATTAACAACAAATTAGACACAGATATTCAAAAGCTATAGAGGACGGATCCTAAATATGTCGGTGATCATCAGACTTTATCAAGTACCGCCAACAAATCAGATTTGATATTTCTATGTATTACAGAATACATTACAGTTTCAGATGTGTCATTGGGAAACAAAGGCAAAACAATGTATATTTGTGACCCCTGCCCCTTACTCACATAAAGAATGGGGATGATGGAGGGGTCGTCTCTGCGGATAATGTTGGGAACATATTCAGCCTTAGGGACCTTGGAGGATATCAGCTGGGAAAATAGGAAACACATACTGTTTGCTGCATTGGTATGAAGAACATTATGAATATATAGTACTTTTTACAACTCAGCACTTTCAGTTGGGAAGCTACATGTCGGGATTCTGACCATGATTTTCGGAGGGATGAAGTCCTCTCCCTCACAGGCCTCTCTCTCCAGCTCCCTCTCCTCCTCCCACTCAGCATCCTCATCAAGGCCTTCGTCTAGTGTCCCTGAGGAGGTCTGCAGCTCGCCACCTGGCTCAAACACACAGGAACAAAGGGCACGATGAAAGGATAACACACAAATGCAATTAGCTAGGGCACCGCATTTTAAAAGCACTGCACCTGTTATTTCATTTTTCCAGAGCGGAGGGGGAGGAACCGAGTTAAATCAGACTGCAGATTACACAAAACAACACAATGACACTCCCCATGTGCACGCAGCAAGATGCAGAACGCTAAAATACAATGCAACAAGCAAGACAGACAACAGGTAAACATGGCCAGCAGTGTGGACGGATGGCAGCAGCAGCCATGTGAGAGTAGAACACAAACAGAGTTGCATATTTACTAAGTGTGTATGTGTGTGTCAGTGTGCCTGTACCTTTGTGTTTATTTATGCTTGTGTGTGTGTGTGTTATGCATCACTGAGTGCAAATATTGTGCACATATTGTGTGTCTTAGTGCTTGCAGGCACATTCGTTATTCAACATATAGTCTTATTTTAACCCACATTCAGACGAAGCAGTGTGCGTTTTGGAGCAGAAGATGCTTTGTGCGAATGTGAAGTGTACATGTGGTGCGTGTCTTCGCTGATGTCTCTGTGCGCGATTGCGAGGATGTTGACTCACTGTCTCTGGAGTCATGCAGGGAGTCGGGCTTGACAGGGGTGGGGTCACTCCACGAGCGGCTGAAGCTCTTGGCTCGACGCTCGGCGAAAGCTGATGGAGTTACACAGGAGAGAGTCACACACACACACACACATGCACAGTTCTCTCACATGTTGTTAAAAGCACAATATAACCTAGAAATCAAAGGTTAAGTTCAGTGTATGTGAAAAATGCTAAAGTGACTCTGTTGTCCTAGTTAAACAAATGGCCGGACACTTTTATATACATAGCAATTAAATCAATTTCATTTGTTTAATTTAATGTCATTAAATTATATTGGCCGAAATTATATTTTTTATTATGTCAGAATTATTCGTTTCATTGAATATGTTGAATGTCGAACATGAAAACAACTATTCTTGCTTAAGAAAAACTGCCTGAAGCTCAAGATGATATCTTAAGTTCAAAACAACAAAACTACTTCTTTATTTACCTACAGCTGTTTCTCTGTCAGACTCATGAGCAGTTTTCTGTTTTCTTTCACTAGAGTTGCATCCCCCTCATAATCAGCATGTTCTGTTAAATCTATTAAACTCCCCTATTCACCCACTCACTGGTTTGTCAGAATGGACTGATCCTGGCCTTCATGCAAAAACAACAAAATGTTTGACTATACAGGGACTGACAGCAAAGTAACACAAACACTGGTATCAATGATATTACTCAAGCTCAACTCCGAGGTGTCAGAGGTACAGCAAACACATATAAGTGCAGACTAACCATATGACAAATAAGGATATTTTGATGATATACTTTGATGACATATACTATTCATAAACATAGCGTGCCGCAATATTTCAGTATACATGCACAGAACTGTCACTCTGTGCATGAAGCATTGGTAAGTTCTTAAAACGCTCCACGCTGTAGAGCATGAATGCATGAAAACACAGAAACATCAACACACATACATGCATACAAATGCACTGCATGACTTACTCTGGGCCTTCATCCTGTGGCTGCCCACCATCCTAAGGTGTTTGCGGAAGTTTCTTCAGTTTTAAAGGGAAAACAAGAAAGGGAGAGACAGATCAAGAATGAGGGAGAGAGCCGTAATATAAAAGACATGCTGTGACAGAGTTGTAAATCCTGACCACACAGGCCGGGCAATGCACAACATGAAGTGAAAACTGGGCCACTGGTCGACATGTCCAGTGTGTGAGTGGACATGTAAGCAGACAGCGATTAAAGACAGAATTGTTACCAACCCTGCAGAAACTCTTTCGAAGGTCTAAAACCAGTATATGATGACATGGCATGATCCCCCCTGAGAGAACTAGAAAAGGACTCTGCTGCACTGAGCAAGCTCTGTGGGTGTGTCGAAGCCTTTTTCATCACACACCCCCAGTGAGCAACTTTTAATGAAACGAATGGCTGCCTTTAAACATCATATCCAGTTCTCCTTGAGACATCCTTGCTGCATAGTGTAAATTATGTGACAGCATAACTCAAAGCACCAGCTCACACCACTCAAATAATAAAAGGATCAGTGCGCAAACCATCTGGCTATGAAATATATTTCCTCCGCTTCAGAATAACAACCATTTTTTAACCTTTCGCAAGAGCGGCTGTATTACATTCAAACAATGCTGGCAGCTAGAAATGATGATGATGAATGTCCGTGTGTCATTTGTGTACGATAATTCAAAAATGTTTCTTTCCTATAGACTTTTAAACTGCCAATCTGACAAAGCCTATTAAATTCATGTCCTTTCCATTATATTGGACCACTGGAGAAAAAGACAGAAAGAGTGTAATAATCTTTGTATGAAGTTATTTTGTATTAGAGATGCAGTTTCAGGGCGTGCCAAAAAAACGTGGTGACATGTCAGTGAAGACTGCCGGAGTTGTGAAGGCAAAGCCGAAAATAGAGGGATGACTCAGAGGAGAGGGGGATCCATCAGCCAAACAGGCTTCTATTTTCCTCCTGAGTGACAGCGTTTAAAATCACTAATATTAGCGCATCACATCTACAGATACATGTCTACGTGTTATATAGCTATGCGTGTTTCTACAGTTAAAAATCTCACCCAACTCTCCCGATGGATCTGTGACTTTCCCAGCAGCCTGTTTTTTTCATATGGCTTTGCTTATTCAAACACGCATAATTAGATCTGTGTACCGGTGATCAATTATTCTGTTCAAAGCATCGCATCCAGAAAGTGTGCGTCACAACACATAAACTCATTTCACTGCGATGTTTGAAGAACTTGTAACGCAAATACATACACACAGACTCAAACAACAAATTGCTGATTTCTTGTTGGATGCAAGGCCTGTTGCCAAATATTGATTATTTCACTTTGAGAGCCAGGAGAAAAGCATTCAGCTGCACAGCACTATATCAATAGACATTGCTTTTGCATGTCAGTGTTGAGTGATGAACACTAATTACACTTGCTTCTTATGGCCTCCAGGATTCACAGCACATTCAGCACACGTATGAACACACACAAACACAACAGCATACTTTTGAAAGCCCTACAACAGCAGTTGACGACATGAGTGCCAGGAATATTTGTTTCATGTGGAAATGGTTATTATATCAAAGCAGCGGCTCGGTGTGTATGTGTGTGTGTATGTGTGTGTGTGATAATGTGAGTCAATGTTTCTCACTGCTGATTCATCAGGTTAACGGCAGAGGGTCGAAACTGAGTCACATGTGATGAAGAAACAAATTAAATTTCAATAGTACAGCCCATAACCACAAATCACATTTTGCCTCAAAGGGCTTAACAATCTCTACAAGGTAGGACATCCTCTGTCCTGCACCCTCAACAAGGGTGAGGAATCCCTGCCAGAAAAAAACCTTTTAACAGGTGAAAAAAGATGCAGAAACATCAGCGAGGGACACAAGTGAGGGACGAAGTGCAATTTCACATACAGTAGATCACATCAACAAAATAAAGACAGAGAGTAATTACAGATGAAGTGTTTTCAGAAACTGACGATCATTTAGGCTGACAATGTAAAATCAAGTGTAATAAACTGGGATCATTGATAATATGTCATTAGTTCATTGCTGCATTATTCCATAATTGATTATGACCACGACTGGTTTTACAATTTATGTTATTTATCCTGGCTCTTGTGGTTAAATTTAAAACTACACTTGGTTACTGACACTATTACGAGGCATTGAGAGGATAGCTGCAGATACACAATAAAAGTAGCAACTCCTTAAAGATGCACTATGCGATCCTGCATGGTTTAAGCGCGATTTCATTATTGTCTCTAATCGTAGGCAACTCCCCCTGATCCATTAGCTGCCTGCCCCCTGAACACGCCGTGAAAAAGCCCGGTCTCCAGAGACAACACAGGGGCCGTACACATCCAAAAAACACTAGGGGCACAGGCTGTGCACCAAAACACAACAAACCACGTTCCAGCCAATCACCAACAAGATGGTTGGGGCAGGCTTCGCTAAAGACAGTTGGAGTTAGCTCAGCTATCTTAGCAACTTTAGCTTAACACAAATCCATTTTCCATTTCCACGCGCGTTCATGACAGTGACATGACATGGGTGAAGGGGCAAGTTTGTTCTGTTTTGTTTGGTTTATGTGGAACGTCAACAGAAGTGACGTCATGCAGGAACTCATAGTGCAGGTTTAATCCAGCCACAAAGTTTAACAGTTTAACAACAAACAATTATTATTATCTGGATTATTTATTAATAGTCAGGAAAGTTTTTTGCTTTTAAGGAGATTTCAACATCTTGTGTCTGCTTTATCTTTGAGTGCTTCAGTTAATGTTTTACATTTACATCTTACATCCTTTTTTGGGCTAGTCTCTTTCTGTTAAACACCCAGGTTTCTACCGTAACCTAACATAAAAAATTATTTTTAAAAGATATTGTCATAAACAGTATTTTATAGAAGTGTCCCGATACCAGCATTGAACCCGATACCAGTCTCAAGCACTTGCACTCATACTCGCCCTTGCCCTTGATATTCTTGGTATTGGTATCGGTGTTGGTGAGTAACCAAACTTAAGAATTTGCTCTGGAAAAACACAGCTACAGAATTGCTTGTCTGACTATGGCCTTGTAACGTTTTTACCTTTGTTACTACAACAACAAAACAGAAGTCAACAACAACATATATTTCTTTATGGCTGGAAGCATCCACAGGTGATGTTAGTCACACAGAAATAGAAAACAACTCCACCTGCACTGAAGTTGGGGGTCAGCCTACTGACAGCCTAAATGTTACAGAAAATGTGAAGTTACTGATAAGATGAAGACTGTCTATTTGGATGTCACATGGGTGCACATGTCCTGTATTGATGTAAGTGAAAGGGAACTGGACAGGTCACATCATAATTGTTATGATCTGTTTTGGTTGCTGTTGTTTTGTGGTTTCTTTCCCTTTTCCCTGTCTTGCAGGGGTTGCCGTGGCTGAGGTGGAGTCCGGGTGTGGCCAATTACACACAGATGTCCTGCATTTGTTGATTACCTGGTTTCCTATTTAGGACTCTGGCGGACCTGTGTTCAACGCTGGAGTATTGTGATCACTAGGTGATTGTTTGGCAGCCTTTTCCTGCTTGCTCTCATGCTCTTAGCTCTTCTGACTACGTGTTTTTCTCCCTGCAGTTTATCCTCCTAGAGCTGCACCCGGACTCGCTGCCTCCAAGCCTGCCACGGCATTGGAGGTGTTGGAGAGCCGGCACCAACTAGTTCCCGTGTGAAGTCTGTACGTATTTACAGGGCAAACCGCTTAAGCCGAAACAAGGAAGTTCATGGGAGATGTGTCGTAACCACGAAAACGTCGTATCTCGAGACCGTCGTAACACGAGGACCCCCTGTATTTCTTTATGGCTGGATGCATTCACAGGTGATGTTAGTCACACAGAAACAGAAAACAACTCCACCTGCACTGAAGTTGGGGGTCAGCCTACTGACAGCCTAAATGTTACAGAAAATGTGAAGTTGCTGATAAGATGAAGACTGTCTATTTGGATGCCACATGGGTGCACATGTCCTGTATTTTGATGCAACTGAATGGGAATTGGACAGGTCACATCATAATATTACTATTGGGGTTTTTTGTTGTTGTTGTTGTTGCTGTTGTTGTTGTTATACTTCATTTTATACTACATTTTATACTACATTTTAATAATTGCAGTTGTATTTATAATTGTAATAACTTAAATTATTATATTTAATTTGAACTTTGCTGGGGTATGGTAGTTTTAAAAACTACCATACAACAACAACCACGAATCTGAAAAAAAAAAAAATTCAGCAAGTCCTACTCCGTTTTTGTTAATTATGCAAATAAACCTCACTTGAATCACACTGTGAAGGAATGAATGTACATTACTGCAACAAATAATAATGTACATTTACACAAGTCTAATGTCAGCAAAGTCAAACGCTGCCGTATGTTAAATCATAGAAACTATTTTCTGCACATCTGAGTTGGAAGTTCTGACTTTCATTGACAGTAAATTGATTGGAATCAAATAAAACCCAAAACACAGCAGAAGGCCTGATTCTCTCGGCATTTGAGCTAAATAAAAGCTCCACTCACTATCTGACGTGTACACAAGGCACAGACAGAGATACAGGTAGAAATCAGCCAAGTGGCCCACTACAAAAACAAAGATTTGAGATTCAATATCTGATGTGAGACTAGAGATAAAACTATATGTTGCTGTGTTATGCAGTAGGTGAACGATAACAGGGACCAGTCTTGCACCACACAGGACAGGACAGGACAGCCAGGACATGGTACCTCTCCATCACGGTGGCTGCCTCCTGCTCTCTTTTCCGCCTCTTTCTCTCAGCAATGCCTCGGAAAGCCCTGCCGGGACGTCAAAGCATTCAGTGATTTTGTTGGGGATATAAAGTTTTATATTTTAGCTGCGCTTGACCTGATACCAATGATTTTTTTCTCTGAACCCAAAACTGACCCAAGAGGTAAATAATAAACAATTTGACTCATAAATCCTTTATCCTATAGTGCTGACACTCTATGTTTTGTTTTGTTTTTACACTTTTCCTGGATAAGATGCCATAAAGGTGAAACAAAAAATGGACATGGTTTACTCCCTAATGGGATTCAGGCTTGGGCATAAATATAAAGTCTCCTGTAAGTGGTCCTATAAGACCACAGCTGTTAGTGCTGGGTTTGGTTAGCTTTGGTTCATGGTTACTGTGGTTAGAGTTAGTTATATATGAGAGTTAGATATTTTATCTACCATGGTACAAATTCTCACGTAGCTTATATACACACACCAACACACACATACACACACCGAAAGACACATTCACACACTGGGACCACAATGCAAGAAAAGACAATAGGGAGTAACCACATTCTGTCTAATCTGCCAACATAAGTTTCAATTAACTCAAGTCATTTTTAAATTTTAAAGCTTAATTGAAGGCATTGTGTTTTTTGTGACTGTTTTACTGTCTCTTATGTCTAATGCTGTCAGTGTGTGTTGGTCGACGTTGGCATATTGCTCCCAGAGGGGACAGCTAATGGCTCTGACAGGATGTCAGACATAATGAGAATCATCGCTGACAGTGTGTGTCTGAAAAGAAGTCATGTCCTGTAGCCTGGCTTTGACTGATGAACAGACAGACAGCTGACGAGCTCCAGCGCGACAAACAATGGACTGAAGTCACTGCAGTCTGTGCTTATTATCCAAAAGCCTTCATTGCTTTGCCTGTGCATGACTATTACAACACATCTCCCATCATGAGGCCCCTTAACTTTTCTTTCCCTCTCACTGTCACTCCATCCACAAACTGCCAGCTCCAAGTTTCTGAAAACTGAAAGGCCTCTTTCGCGACACAAGACCTTCCTGCAAATTCCCTGCCAAATTCC
Source organism: Trinectes maculatus (assembly GCA_016785345.1). Classification (NCBI taxonomy): domain Eukaryota; kingdom Metazoa; phylum Chordata; class Actinopteri; order Pleuronectiformes; family Achiridae; genus Trinectes; species Trinectes maculatus. Next base: position 620,703 of record JAFBJQ010000243.1, read on the forward strand.
CTGCCAAGTGGTTGGGAGACAAAAATGTGTGGGCTCCTAACGCATTTTGCCACGAGGCACAGTGACAACAGTAGTAACAGTACATCCCGATATGTTAGATTGGCTTGTAATTGTGATTTTCCTTGATTAAATTGCAAATTAATTTTCAGCACATTAAACTTTCAGCACATTTAAACACAGCGGGATACAGCAGTAGTCAAATTCCACTCTGCTTTAGCACTTTAGCATACTGAGTGCCAATCCAAATCCTCCTGTGTGTCTATCTCTGCAAGTGCTCTCTTCTCCTTTCTCATACTAAAAGCAGCATCAGTGCTACAAATGAATATAACTTGTTCTAGATCCTATTCATTAGCTAAATCTGTGTCTCTCTTTAGACATAACAACAAAGAAAATGACTTTGCTTGAGGCTGTACTTTGCTTTGCTCTTCAGGATGGTTGCATTATGGCTTTAGGCAAACATTAAGGGTGTAATAAATCATCTCAGCTGTACTGTTACTAAGCAGCTGGAACTATTCTGAGTAGGAGCCTCCATTCAGCAGCTTAACTCGATGACCTATTTGTGCAACGCTAAGAAGAAGAATATACCTGTGTAATCTGAAAACTCCGTTAGTCAGTGTCATTATCACGTATCATTATGTTCCTGTAACTTGCCCCTTTGTCTGTATCTATTAATTCAAACCCTCAGTCCAACCATTCAAGTGACCGACTTACACGGGGTAAAAGACACAGAAGACTGAATAGCACAACGCCACATGAGGAGAAAGGGTTCAAGACACGATACCTTTCTGACAGAGTGGAAAAAAGAGAGAGAAACGAGGAAGAACAGTGGGGGCGGTTAGAAGAGATACTCACGATATTCTTCAGTTGTGGTTTGGAAAGCCGCCACACAGAGAGGAGAGGAGAGGAGAGGAGGAAGGAGAGAGCAAATACAAAATAAGTTAGCAGCAGGGCCAGCCAGATATTACACACACGCATGCACGCTCACACACACACACACACACACACACACAGGCACATTTTGTGTTCCAGATTTCAACCTTAGTTGAGGTTCCAAAAAAGAAAAAAACAAATGGTCACCTGATGTAGCAAAGCATATTCTTTCTCATACCTGCACTAATCAATACTGTATATATATATATATATATATATATATTAGCACATTCACAGCATATATTATATTGTATATTCAGTTCATACCTGCATGCACTGCCCATGTGTATACCTTGCACTTTACTGCTCTGCACTTCTGGTTAGATGCTAAACTGCATTTCTTTGTTCAAGTACTCGTTACTGTGTTCAGTGATAATAAAGTTGAATCTAATCTAATCTAATCTAATCTAATCTAATCTAATCTAATCTAATCTAATCTAATCTAATCTAATCTAATCTAAGGATATAGTCAGAGTATGTAGTCAGAATAACGGTCTAATCAGGACATGTGATTTAGTATAAATGATGAAACGTAGAGAGGACCATAAAACAGATACTGATAATTATTAGAATCAGTTCATTTACCATAGTTCATTGTCCATAGACAAATAGTTTGATCAATTCTAACCAAAGCAATGAGAGATAGATAAGATAAGATTAGAGATTCAGTACAGTGAAAGGCCAATAATTTTAATCACTGACCAATGTCAGTCTTACCCCTAAAAGAAACAGAAGCAGATGGAAACCAAAGAAAAATAGAGGCACTCTGACATATGAGAAGAGAAGAGAGAGCGTGGGAGAGACAAGGGGAATGATGGGGGTGCGTGAGCTTTGACTATCTGAGGGTCATAATTAAAAGATCCCACTGACTGTTGATAATTACCAAGTTAAAGAGTGGAAGCCACTTGTACATGTGACATGTTAAGGTCAGTGCACATTTTCTACTTCTCTACAAATCTGGTTATATTAAAGATTAATGACAGAATAATAATAATGTGTCAGCGTTGAATATACGGATCAAATTTTCTTTAACAAATTTGCAAGTGACATGCAAATTATAATATTTATATGTGCAATTACTGCTAAAAATAAAAGCTTGAAATGTCATATGCATAACACTGTCATCAAAAAAGATTCAATTTCAGTGAAGAAACAGAGTTTGAAATTTCAATGTCATGTGAAGATTTCACGTTTCTGTCTATTTGAATGTTCATTTAACAATCAGTGTTTGTCTCATGCGTACATTGAATACTGAATACACTAAAAACTGCTTGTTATTAGGTGTATTTCATTTCCAATGAAAATGCATCTTTATCTGTTTTATCATGATTATCCTATTAACACATTTTGACATATACAAAGTCAACCAAATGGAAAACCACATGTCAGTTTTGGTCAAAGATTCATTTTAATTCTTGGCAGCCGCTGACTCCTAAAGATCACAGAGAAATGGTGCGGGAAAAACAAAAGTGGAAAATGTCCAGTACTTATTTATATCAAGTTGTATTGGCTTCCTACATTGGTGAAATCCACAAGGGAGAAATGTGTGAAAGCTTGTTACGATTTGTAGTAGAATGCTGCATATGAGCTTTAAGTCTTTGAAGGACAAGGCTGAAATATCTGCTGCCAACACAGTTGTGGTTCAGCCAGATACAGTAATGCACGGAGTGGGTTTAAAGGCTGGTTTTAATGGCATACTCACGCCTGCATGGTGGTGGTGGCTGTCTGAAAGCTGAACATATTCTCTTTGGGGAACCAGCTATTAGGAGCGTCCTCTGCAAAAAGAACAATAGAAACGATTTGGTTTGAAGAAGAACACGCACTTCACAATTAGCAAAGGAGGCCAGTGAATGTAGGATGGCAAGACGGTACTGAATCTGGTCGCATGCTCTTTCTTTTAATGGTTTTCCTTGAAAACCTGTAACTTTGTTGTCGTTTTGTGACATGACATATAAACTGTATACTATACTATACAATTTCTGCAGCAGTCTTTCCCTACCCCTGTCGTCAGTAGATGCTCTGTCCTCGCTGTATATCCTCTCCAGTTTCTTGCGCTGCTTCTCTCCATCACGTGGCGAGGTATCCAGGTCAAGGGAGCGCTGGCTTTGGCATGGGGCCCGAATGCAGGCCACACAATCCGGGGTGTAATCATCCCGCGACCCTCCTCGTCTCATCCCCCAGTCTCGCATGTTGTTAGCGTTTCCTGAGCTCTGCAGGGGCTGCGATGTTGATGGTGGGCCTCCGTGATGCTGGTGGGGATGGTGGTGGTTGCTCCGGTGGTGGCTACTGCGGTGATGGCTAACACGTGCAGCCGAGGTGGACGGTTGGCTGGTGCAGGATGGGTTGTGGTTGACAGTAGCAGAGGTCTGCGACAGAGTCTGGTCCCTGGAACCCTTCAACACGTCCAGCTCCAGGCTCTCCACACTGCCACGTCCACCCAGGGTCATTCCTCCTTCCCTGGTGATTGTGTAAACCCTGGCCGGCTTTACCACCACACTACCCTCTTGGCTTCTGGCACCTGTTGGATCCTCTGCAGAGAGGCTGCGTTCCACAGAAAGTCTACGTTTAGAGGGGCCCGAAGGCACTGGGGCCTGGAGGGTGTTGACCAAAGGCTGAGACTGGGTAGAAGCACGAGGATGCGATTGGTTGGACTGGTTGAGTTTTGCTATGGGCAAACTGTGGGACTGGGCTGGCAAATTGTTATTTTGCAAGCGGTTAATGTCTGGAGAATCACAATCCTGGCCAGGGAAGGTGTCAGATAACAAATGATCTAGATATAGATGGGAAGATAGAGAAAGAAGATAAAAAGAAGTAAACCAAAAGTAAATGTTGGTTTACAAATCTGTTTTCTCGACAAATCTGTTTTCTCTCCAATAAATCACTAATACATTTTTCCTGTTGTCTGTTTCATAGACAAAGTATGGGACAGTCCTTAGGAGGAAGCAGATTTACAACATTGTTGCAGGCTGTTTCGGGAATTTGGTAGAAAAAAAGCACAAAAAACTATTATGAATAGAGAATAGAATAAATAAATTACTCTGCATTTTGATAGAACTATCCTGCAGTCATCAAGGCATGAGAATGATTTGGGACATTTTGGTTTCTATGTTTCTTGCTGACATTTAGTGTTAATTGGCCAGGTTTAATTATGAAATTCATCTGTGTGCATGTGTGTGTGTCACATACCTGCTCCGTTGCGGTGTTCTGTATTACTATTGGACAGGTATTCTCCAAAGGCTCTGGCTGCTCTGTAGGGACAACAAGTGCAACAGTGAACTCTAAGTTATTGATGTGAAACACAGAGGCTGACACAAAGAATCATGTTTTTTATCAATCTGTGTGTGTCGTGTCAACCTGACACTACACCAGTCTGGAAGAAGCCAGTTTGTTATTTGTATTTTGAAGTTCTACAGTCATCTCTCAACAGAGTAACACAGTGTTCTTATTTCTGGACAGTGAGTGAAGTGCTGGGAAACAGCTTGGGAGGTACAGCACACCCTCCTCCCCCCACACCCTCCATAAGGAAGTGTGATGTTGCATGTGCCAGCCACACAACCAGCAATTCCTGCCAACACATACACAGCAATGGAATTTGGCAGGAACAGGTGGTTGGTATGAGGAACTTGTATATAGCCTCTAAAACATGATGTCCTCTCTTTTTTTTACCTGTGCCCATCTATCAACAATCCAGGCAAATGCAATACTGTCTGAGTCAGAAACAAGATGCCACGCTCTGGGCATTTCGCTGCCAGTCTGTACATGCATGTGAGAATACATGTGAGAGATTCACAGTGAGCTGTCATTTACAACCAAATCACAAACCATATCCATGACAAATACATTAATGACTCACAGTATAAAGAGAGCTATGTGGATGTGATGGAGAAAAGGAGATAGGGGAATTAAGCTGTTTATATTAATGTGACATCCAAGACTGTCTAATCCCAACGAAAATAGTAAAATACAATTGGTCATCTGTTGCAGCTTTATATAAAAAAAATATATTTTACAGTAGCTATATCCTGAATACACAGTGTGTTATATTTCATCACTCATAAGCAGTGGAGGAATCCATTTTACTTTGGCTTTAAGAGTGAGTCATACTATCCTGATATTTGCAGCTTAGATTGACTGGTTCAGTGTAGTTAGATCAAGGTCAGTAATATGTAATGTCAGCAGTTTTACCTGACCAGACTGTGGACTAATTTGTTAAATATAGTCAAATATATAGACCACACACACACACACACACACACACACACACACACACACACACACACACACACACACACACACACACACACACACACACACACACACACTCACACTCATACACACACACACACACACATAAACACACACAAACCTTAAATCGAGTTAAGGTTTTTGTGTCCAGTCAAATAAAAAATATTTACGTTATGCAGCAAATTTAGGGTTGAATCTGTAATATTGATGTATCAACCCCTAAAACACACAGTAATATGTAATGTCAGCAGTTTTACCTGACCAGACTGTGGACTAATTTGTTATAAAGTCAAATATATAGACCACACACACACACACACACACACACACACATAAAGGCACCTATAGACAGACACTAAAGCATATAATCCAGTTCCCTCCCCTGACTACAACTTGGCATCCATGCCATCTGCATACACAGACAGACTCACACATCCTCTGAGTGTGCATGAGGAACAGCGTGCAGGAAAAATAAATGTGCCACACACATACACACACAATATGCTTCCTACACATGGCTAAATCTCTGGGGGACTGCAGTGAAATGGAATTGCTGTGTCGGTGATGTGGCCTATATGCCTTCCTGCAATGACACTGTAATTAAATACAAGGCAGCACGTGCAGCAGCAAACCCTGCAAAAAAAAAACTCATCTGCAAGCTCCAGGCCAAAAGGGGGGGGGTGGAAATGCAATCATCTGATGTGTCTCCTTGACTTCATGAACTTTTTCCAGTGAAAATCCTCAGCACTATGCTGAAATGAACGAGATGCCAAAATGTGTCTCAGCTCAATGATGACAAACCACTGCAATGGCTCAAGCAAATACAGACTGAATACGCACAGGCAGAGTAAGCAATAAATCTTAACTTACTATTTCACTGTGCTGCTGCTGAAGTCAGCCTCCAGTTTTTCAGAGCTGGGGTGAATGATACAGTATATGTCTCTTAACCCAATCATAAACCACTCATAACACTCGTATGAAACAGATACTTCGTGGGGTTATCTATCTATCTATCTATCTATCTATCTATCTATCTATCT
>JAFBJQ010000247.1:0-33280 GCA_016785345.1 Trinectes maculatus
TCTGAGAGCGGAGTGCTCTGGTAGGATGATATGGGATTATTAAATTTTGTGGGTATGTTGGTGCCATACCATTTAGAGCTTTGTATGTGATAAAGAGAAAGACAAGAGAAGACAGCACAAAGAGAAGACATAACAGAACAGACAGAACAAAGAAAATGAGACAAAGAAGCAAGAAAAAGACACCAAAATAGAAAGACATGGAAACAAACATCAATACACACAAAAATAAAGTCATTACAAAATAGATGTTTCGTTTCAAATTCTTTATTGAAAATTTCACAGATAACAACTACAAAATACAACAAAAAACACTAACAATAACAACTAAAAATACAACAAAAAAACCAAACAATAACAACTAAAAAAGACTAACAATACAACAAAAAAAACACTAACAATACTACAACAAGAATCAAAAATACAACAACAATCACAACTAAAAAATACTAATACAACTAATACAACTTTTAGTGTCCATCTGGACAGACAACTGTTTCATCAGCTTACCTTGGTCTACTCACTGACTATTCTGTTCTCATTGCAGACTGAGAGGAACCCTGACCAGAACCTCTACACTGATTTCTCCACTGAAGACATTCAGTAGAGCTAATCCTGATTTTTCTCACTTTGCCCTTTGGAACAAACTTAATTCACTCCTGTCTTGGTATATTTTTTGCTAACACTCATCTCTCTTCTGTCAGATTCCACCAAGTACCATGTACTGAAGTGTAACATACCAACTGCATTGTAATTAAATAAAAATGAAGTACCTCCCCCTTTTTTAAATTGTAACATGGTTTTGTTAAAACAAATAACATTTAATGTCCAAGTATTTTTCATACAAAGAACACATGGGGAAAATAGAGAAAATTAGCCATATATGGACAAAGACAAACAAAGGCTTATTCAAGCATATATGTATTAAACAAGATAATGTTTAAGGAAAAGACATGGACAAGTTGAAAAGAACAGTGCACATGAGCCACAATATAGACAAGCTCAAACAAAATGCAGACACTACCACCCTCCAAGGGGGGGGGGGCTTAAAACATTATTATCATCTGAGTTGACTATACAGGAAAGTGCAATGGCACTTAACACCCTAACCTGTAAAATGATCAGGGATCTTTCTGTCTCATGATCTGCTGCTCACTCAACAAAAGATCATGAAACAGAAAAACATTTCTTCTGTTTCACGATCCATTTTACAGAGAGGGACACTAAGACCAAACCACTCACATAGCATGGTGTCACTTGCTTGCAGAAAATGAACATCTGGAACAAAACACAGAAAGAAACACTGTCACAATCTGTTTTGGTTTAATACTTTCAGTGATTAAAATGGCATTTAAAGGGTAAAAATCATGTAGACTATTGAATGTTTTGGGAAAAGGCAGAGGAATATGTTGATGTATGATGATTTAATAGCATTTTTCTTACATTTTTAACTGTGAGGTGGGCATAACATTATTATTTATCCTTTTATTTATTTTTTGCAAGTGCCCACGATGCCACCTGGGGCAAAGGCCCACGTCGCGGATTTGAGAAAACCACCCCTGAGCTCAATCACGGTTCCCGTTTGTTCTGCACAACGCAACAAGCTCTTGCTAAGTCTGATGTGGAACTGCTGGAAGGAGAAGGCAATCAAATGAATCATCTAGCTACTCTTCAGTCCTACTGGGGTCACCGTGTCCATGAAAGGAGCAAACTGTATTTACAATGGAGCATACTATAGCTTAAGTGTATGATTAAATAATGGCTCACATTTTTCTTATGGACGGAAAAAAGCCTGAACTATATTTCGGTGTGATTTAGCGAGATTTTTAATTTCGGGAAATGAAAATTCTTATGCTGCACTATTCAAGTAAGTAGATGCCTGAAGAGATTCACTTCAGGTTCTAATTGTGTCAAGAAGAGATGGAGGGCACTGGCCATCAGTGGCCCAATTTTCATCAGAACAGACATGTGGGAAATGTGTTTGCCTTTCTGCTCCTTTTAAAACCCTCCACCTGAGAAAAATGTGGCTGTTAGCTGCACACTCACTGACAAGACAATTTGCATGACATTTCCACACTAACGGCGCATCTCGGCGCATGTGTGACAAACACTTTAGCTGGAGCCTTTACACAGCCCAGGGGCTTCCTCACCGGCACTCAGGCATGTTGGCGCTGTCAGCGGGAATACTCACCGCTGAGCACCACCGCTGTTCAGGTTACAAGTCAATAGAGGGAAATTGTATGCAAATGTGACCTTCAGTTAAGTTGCCCATCTCTCTGCAATTTAGGACAGTTTGTCCAATTTTTATTTTACTAACTCAATAATTGCCCTGCTTCCATGTACAGAGGGAGATTCACATAAGCTCGCACATGTACTCACAGACAATAATATTTCCCTCCTTCAGTACTGCTGTGGAGAATATATGAATATATATATTCCACTGTATTCAATTTGTATAGCCATCAAATTATATGTTCAATACAAGGAACTTTTACACATTAATTTGAAGACGTTTCATAAAAAGCTACTTTGCCCTCAATAGTCAAGTGTTTCTGGCAACAATGCAGAGAAATAAACAAACTTAAGAGAGTCTATATTGAGAATATTTGGGTTCAACATACAGTTCTCATACCAATACACAGTGGAAGCTTGGTAATTCAGCGGTTTGTACACACGACAAAACATTTTGAATTCTGTTCTGTGTTTTACCCAGGGCCTGTGCAGAGAAGACATTTAATCTCTTTGTCTACTTCCTGGAAGTAATGGCACTGCTGTATTACCCCATCGCCTGTCGGCTTTTCACAGCCCACTTTTAAAAATATATACAGCATATATACAACATGCTATTCTAGGATGTTCTTGGGCAATTTGGACTACATACAATGTTAATCTCTCAACATTTTTGACAACATACTAAATACTCTAGTTTTTTTCACATGACATACAGCCACAATGTTTTTGCCAAAAATTTTTTACAACATACTATACCATGATATTTGTTGGATGATTTTTGACAACATACTATACTAGGTTTTGGCATCATTTTCACATCATACAATACTATGATGTTTTTCGGCCATTTGGACAACATGCTATACTATGATTTTTTTTTTGCATTTTTAAAAAACATACTAAATGATGACATTTTTGCCTCATTTTGGATGACATACTCTAGTATGATGTTTTTGCATTATTTTGAATTACATGCTGACATATGACATTTTGACAATATACTAGGTAGTATGTCATGAAATTAGTATGTCATCAAATTGACCAACAAACCCCATAGTACAGTATGTCGACATAAATGGCAAAAACAGGTCATAGTATATACTATGTCAACAAAAATGACAAAAAACATCATCATATTGTATGTCATCAAAAATAGCAAACAAACATCATAGTACAGCATGTCATCCAAAATTATGCTAAATTGTCATAGTATAGTATTTCGGGAAAAATGACCACAAAACGTCATAGTATAGTATGTTAACAAAACGGATGCTAAAACATCATAATATAATATATGGACAACTTGACCTAGTGAGCCTGCAGACAGCTTTGTGATGAAATCCTTGCAGTTTCACAACGTGACCTCAATTTCACCTCAATATTTAACTTTTTCAACACTCCGCTGGCCTGTTTAATTTGTGTCTCTGATGTGAAATATAGAGCAACTTTGATTTTTTTGCTTTTTTTTGGCCATTCATTGACTGCAACGTTGTGCAATACAGTCCTCAGAGGGTTCAGCCACTAGTGACAGTAATCGGGGTGCAGAGATGTCAGAGTGGCCAGTTCGGTCCTGTGAGATCAGCTTTAGCAAAGCAGAAGCTCCACCATGTCTGACCAGCATGTCTGGTGGATATGTGCCTGCCTGCTTAGTGTCAGATGAAAATTAATAGACACTGATATACGCACAGCTTAGGATAATCACAGAGCCCCTGGGGCAGAGCAAAGGAAAAAAAAACATACACTCACATGTGTCATTAATGCTAATTCTGGGAGGTCGTGGCAAGGTTTTGCCTTTTGTGGCACTGACATTTTAATCAGAAGTCCGCCCATGTCTCCATTAATAGGATAATAGAGATTATGACAGTACACATTGTGTGATTACACCTGAGCTCGTATTCACTCTCTCCGTTTTTACCGGTGGGAGATATCCCATAATGGCTCACTGCTCTGCTGATACTGACCAGATAGGTTTCTCTGGACTTGTCCGAGGGTGAGATACACCCCCCACCCCCACCCCCCCAGACGTGAGCACAGTTTCAGCAACATTTGTTTTATAGCCTGAGGTCAGTCCTAATGACGCACATATATTTGAGCTGGAAAGGGGAGGACTGTCCAATGATTGAAGAATCCACCTTTCATTGTTACACACTCGGTGTGTGTGTGTGTGTGCGCACCCATCCCACCCATAATGGCTCACTGCTCTGCTGATACTGACCAGTCCAGGTTTCTCTGGACTTGTCCGATCGTGAGATACCCCCCCCCCCCCCCAAGACGTGAGCACAGTTTCAGCAACATTTGTTTTATAGCCTGAGGTCAGTCCTAATGACGCACATATATTTGAGCTGGAAAGGGGAGGACTGTCCAATGATTGAAGAATCCACCTTTCACTGTTACACACTCGGTGTGTGTGTGTGTGTGTGTGTGTGCGCACCCATCCCACTTTCATGAAGCACCACTCAGTGCTCACAGCATAAGGGCTGCTGAGATGATGTTGCAAACCACAGAGAGAGGAGAGGAACGTGAAAAGTCTTTAGTGAGATCCAAGTATTAATTTGTGGCATCTCCAATTAATAATTAACTTCACAGCTCCAAGGCTAATTGGCGAGGGCTGCGTAATGATGATGGCAACTTTTTCCTAATGGGGGCACACTCAAAAGGTGTGTAGATGTGACTGAATTCCAAACTGGAAGAAATAAAGACGCTCAGCTGAACAGCCCACTCAGTCCCAACATGAATGAATGAGTCTCCTTTAAGGCGAAAAAGGAAATCAATTAAGTTTAAGGTGAAATTCTGCTCCATGAAGGGTAAACAGTGAAAGGCAATGTTGTGAGTACGTGCACGATCGAGCATTGGCGCGTGCGCGTTTCACGTGTGTGTGTTTTTAATTAGCGACGTTAAACACGCTCGTGTTGACTTTGTGAATGGAAAGGTTGAATGTGTGTTTCGCATGCATCCAAATGGAGTCAGCACAAACACAGGAGAGATTAGAATAAAAATCATCCCTCTTATGGAGGCTAGATTTCCGCCGCAGGATAATAGCCCCCCAACCCCTCACGGTTCACCATTGTGTCATTTTATTGCCATTTTATTGGTTCAAGTGCAGGTATCAGCTTTATACTGCCCCATTTACATTTGCTTCCCACACTGAATATACATGGGACCAAAATATGAATACTATGTTGCTTGGTTACCATTCAAAAAGTAATGTTTTTAGACAAAGTAAGATTTTCTTTTATTTTATTTTTTTACAGCTGCCCACCTCTCCTCAGTCTGACTGTAATCAGAATGATATGGGTCAGATATGGTTGGAGAAAATGTCTGCTCTTATTAGGTTGTGTTGAGTGAGTGGGTTCTGAGGGGGGGTGCAAGCCCTGGAGAAAAGGAGAAGAGCCAGGGAAACGCGCTGCTTTTCACTTTTTCAGCAAACTCATCCATAACTTGTGATATTTTTATGTTCAGCAATTTGAAGTCAATGTGACCAATTTGCCTTTCATAATAAGCTATAGAAATAAGTGGAATGTAAAATCTGTTGCTTTTCATAACAAGCCTGCACAGACGTGACTAAACAGAACACGTCAGTCTCTTTTAGCTTATTGGTTTGGTTTCCAGTCCACAGCAAGAACTTTCAGCCACATTAAACTGTCTGGTCAAATCAATTCAACGTATATCCTTTCTTGGAAAGCAAAATGGCATTTTAACACTATCTGGAGACGGAGTAATAAGACCTTTTTTTAATTTCACTCTTCACACTTGCAGTGTGAATGTTGTGGTGACGTTATTTTGTCATTGTCATTGTTTTCTGCACAAGCCCAGGCAGACACTCTCTGGCTCCACTGCCATGTCAAGAAAGTCACATTAGTGCCTTCCACTGTACATGTTGTTACCACTGGGATCTCTTATAGAGAGTGTGAGCTGTCATTCAGACAGTAAGACAGTAAGACGGGAATATTGTGTTCTTTGGTTTATTCATAGAGAATGATAATAACAAGGTAGCAAAAGTTCACTTTAGCAGTTTAACCAGAAAGGCACATTAACCGCAGTGGAGCCAGTTGCTAAGTTACTCAGAGATTAGAAAAACAGCCAATGACTCTGCTTCTACAAGCAAATGACATCTTACAAATGCATATATTACCTTTTTTATTGGGAGCCTCGTCACGCAATGCGAAGTCGATGTTTTCAGAGTAGACAGTGTCTCTGTAACGCAAAAGGCACAATTATTAGTGGTATAGAAAGGTACGGCAATGCAGGTGCAGCATAAATGAGACACAACTATATTTAGAGGAATAATAACATCTAGAACTGTGACGACTTGATGTCAATGGTTTTCATAGATACTGCAATTTGCTAACCTCTTAGTAAATAAGAGCTACTAAACACTATGCAAATGTCACTTAAAACTAAAATGCAATATTTTCATGGTGTGTCCCGGTCCTGTGGACAGTAGCACTGTTTTGGAAAAGTGTTAGCGTGTTGATGATGTTGGGATTTCTGACTGGTGATGGACTATTGTGAGCATGCGACACCTTTGCTCATCAAGCTGCCATTGATACGACTCCTACAGTCTTGAGTTTCATTATACTCTTGACCATTTCATTATACAGAGATTATGTTATTACTTTCAAAAGCAATTTTAAACATTGACATTTATCAATAGCAAGAAAATGAGGAAATGCTTATTTGACTAGGCACCTTGAGTATTCATGTGTGTGATATATGAGGAAGAGCTGGGTTGCATCATGGAGCAGATCGTTTACACACTGAGCTCAGTGTCTGTTAAATGGCAAATCATTAGAAAATGTTAATATAGCTGAGATATTTTTACTATGTGTTTACTGTCAGGTACCTGGCGTGTTATTGATAGCAAATGTCAAAATCGGCCAGAGAGGAGAGATTCACTCGTACATTCCTATCGAAAGTGCCCGATGCTAAATGTGAGAGGTGGACAGAAATAGAGATGAGAGATGATATGACATCTATTCATAGAGGGAAGCTCCACAGTGGCTTGTCATGTTGAAGAATATGGAATATAATAGCTACTAAACTGAGAAGCCTATAAAATTTCAATGGTAAAAGTTGTAAATCATTGATGTCACTGATATAAAATGTAATTTAACAAGACTGAGAATCTCAAGCGTTACCAGCAGCGCTAACAGACTCCAGTGTTCAGGGCATATTCATTCAGTACAACACAAAGGTCTTGGCAGAGGGAACAAGCCGCTGATGCTTTTCTTATTAAACAGTGCACCAGTTTGTACCAGATCCAAGAAGAAAAGGTCAACAACAGTTTGCATATGAAAAATGTAAATTCAGTTGTTGCAAAAGGAGCAGAACATTGCAATAGAAAGCGGTGCAGGTGACATTATCTTAGAGCTACTCTTAACTACGTTACATTACTCACAGCTCTACAAGTGTTTACATTGCAAGTCCTGGAAATTTTACTCAGATAGAAGTAAAATTACAATGTAATAAAGAGGAAAAGAGAGTGACTGGAAAAAAAATCATTTTGACGCTCAGAAGGATAATATACAGTATCATACAACTAACAGTTTTTGGGCCACTAGGTGTATATGTATTATTTTAACTGCATCTACTTTGTTCCCATTACAGAAAGCATTATATTTCAATTAGACACTTCACAGCCTGTGCATACACAATAAGGCAAACCAGGAAGTAGGTGTCCATTCCTTTTTTGTTGTATATTTGATGTTTTTTTTATGTATTTAAGGACAAAAAGCTAAAATATATAAATAACATTAAAAAAAACAAATGCAGATGACAAAAAGAATAAAAAGCCTCGTTGCTAGGCAACTCGGCAGATGCTGATGCTCTTCTTTGTAACAACAATCAAATATTTGCTGTTCACATGGTCCAAATACCAGGAAATCGCGTAACGACAGCAAACGTGACTAGTTAATTCCAACTCGTTCGTATGGTGACTGAACAGAAAGCAAACCTATAGAGTCTCTGACAGAAATCACATGAGAGGGATTTTATTCCCAGGCAAAGAAAGACTGCCCATGTGGTCTGCAACACGCTGCTGAGCAGAAAGCCTGTCTGTCAGAGCGCAGGGGAAATTGTTCGCTCCTAAGCAGGACACATATTTTGATATTGATTGTAGCTTATCGCTCCTTTGCAAGGAGATTAGCTAAATTACCCTCCTCATAATTAGGACTTGCTCTTAAGTAGAACTCCACTGTGAGGGAAGATTTAAAATTCCATTAGTGTCAATGACAGCTCAGCAGTGGGTTTTAGACGGCCTTCGTCTGATCGCCGTCTAAAATGTAAAAAGGTAATTGATGATGAAAAAATGAGCCTGCCACTGGCGGGTGATTGATACCAGTGACTCTCTAATTACACAGCAGTGCCTTTCCACCAGGCCCTCGCACTTATGCATTGTTAGAAACTCTCTAGCCCTTTCCTCTCGACTCAAAGAGCAAATGACAGGGATCATAATTTTCATTCCTGATGTATGTATGTGGTCTAATAGCACTCTGGCTTCTGAGTCATCGTCAGACTTTTAGTTTCCTTGTTCTCTCACAGCCTCTCTCTCTCTGTTACGACATTTAATTTCTGCTTCTTGCTCATTACCTTTTGGAACTTGACGAAATTCTGCAAACTGACATGCTCTTAATTGACTAAGTGTAGTGAAAGTTAGGTAAAAAATATATATATAAGATGGCGGATCTCCACTGCAAAGTCTTCCACAGAATTTAAGTTGTTTACCACCAGCATCTTTGCAATTAACATTTTTCTGTAAATCAACACCTACACACATATTTGCATACATATATTTCCTTTTTTTTTCCTATACATTTTACACAGCCAGCGACCTGACCCTACGAGCAGAAGACTAAAAACAACGAAGCACAACGAGATGCAATCAACACTCTATCTGCATGCGTTTATGAGCCTATGTGATGACATTAGGGGAAAGAAAAAAACATCCATCCATGGATTTTCTGTGAAAAAGAAAACAAAAACACACTAACAGAGTTTAAATATAGGATAGAAAAGATCTGCACCAAAAAGAATCGATGACTTTCTTCCTGATCCCTGCTCCTAATACCACCTCCAGGTTTGGTGCAAATGAGTTCATTACATTTCCTGCTGCCAACATAAAAAAAAAAACAAACTATTATTACTATACAATCTTTAATTTTGTATTAATTTGTATATTATTATTATTATTATTAACTATTACTACTATAGCATACTGTTTTTAACTTTTTAAAAAAAACTTTGGTCCTTATGTTCCGTGGAGCTTGAGTATAGTATAGTATAGTAGCACGTTCAGTGCTCTCGATGAGAATACTGGAGTTCTAATATGATTAATGACTCACTAAGATACTACTGTTACTCATGCAGACGATACTACACAGTGCAACTGCAGAAAGATTTCACCATTTCCCTTATGACTCATTTCATGATATCTCATCACAAACCTTGCCACTATTTGTCCAGCATCACTTCTGCTCATGCTTATTCATGGGGAACGTGCAAATTGATTAATTACATTCATTATAGATGATGCAGCAAAAACGGATTTCGTGTTAAATTTAATTCTTGCATTCGTTTGCTGCACTCTCCATCAGTACACATTCGTGACAACATTTCTATCCTCTATTTCTTAAATGCAAAAAAATATTTACATTTATATATATGATTTCAAGACACAAATACAGGCATTGATATTTGCCCACTTTATATTTCTGGTACTTGTGAAAACAGCCACATGATCTGAGCGGCCCTCGTTCGTGATCTCCATCTGCCTTCTCCACCAGAACAAGGTCTCATCTGCTGCTTTATTTCACACTTCACTTGCCATATTCTTCACGGAGCAGGACCTCCAACTCATCAGAGCCCCACACCGGCCACAGGAACCTTATGCAAATGTTCCCGCGCTCTGTGGAAAGCAGAGAGGAGGGGAGGCATATTTGAATAGCGCCCTCATGCACAACTGCACTAGTTTCTTTTAAAGGCCGAACTATTTCCTATAAAACAGCTTTGGCTAAGTGGTTTTGAATTACTAGAGAGAAATGCCAGCGGGGTACGAAAGGTGACGTGAAAAACAAAGGCGTTTTATCAGTCTCAGTGATGGGAATGAAAGAAAAAAAACAAGCCGTGAAATAACATACAGCACAGTGCGTCTGTGCGACTCTGTATAGAAGCAGCTAAATAATGGATGTATTTGAGGGTTTGCCTGCTGGTGAACTCAGTTTTAACCCGTGTCACTGGTCGCCCTGCTTTAAGATCAGTCCTGCCACACCTTTAAACCACACATCAATAAAACACTGACTATAGGAGCCCACTGCAAGGCTCAATATTTATACACTGACTACTGATCACTCATTATGGACCTGACTCATTACCCGGACATTCCTGCCTGAAAACGAGTTATAGAGGATGATTTCTATCCTCCCATGACATGATATTGCACACATATAAATGTCACTCCTTGTCATGTATTGTGCAAAGTCATTACAACAGTCGTGGGTTCAGCCCAGTATGGGTGTTACTGTGCTCCCGTAATGCTTGGAGACACTTCCCACAGGACTGATCTGAGCCTTCTTATGTCCTTGATATGGAGACACCAGGAAATGAGAGTAAATTGAATCAGCACGTGAGTGACAGAAGCATTACAGTCTGCGTTTGGCCATCGGGAGCCAAACTCTGAACGGGGAAGAAAAAAACGGATGAATCTCTGTGGCTCTTAAGTAAGAAGGTTCCAATTTAATAGATATTGTAAATAAAAAAACAAAACATTAACTGGATATGAATGCCATCTGTTTTTTGTCACAATGTACAACATCTGTCAAGTTGAAATAATAATACGCAATTTTACAATCTGTAATTTAGTCTTTATGGTGGATATGTACTCATGATAAATATCATAATTCCAGTAAGAGGCAAAAGAAGGATCCTCATAATTTAAGGTCACAATCATATTCAGATGCTCCTTCAAACAGAACAACAGAAAAAGCAGATGGCAGCTGGAGGAAACATGGCGTTTCATGACAGAGATTTATGATACAGATTTTCCTTTAATGTAAACTAGCAGACTGTAACCTAAAATCTGAGACGTGCAGGTAGTTTGGAGTTGAATATTTTGATATTCAGGTTCCACATCAAAACACTTCGTCAGCTGCACCGACTTTGTTGGGGAAGATCGAGTAAAAAATTCAAATTGCGTTTTCTTTTTTTTTTCTTTCATCGTTTCAACCCGGCGCCATTACGATAGATGAGTTGAATTAGGGCCCGTCTCAAAAGTGCACGCCTAATGGCCCTGATGGTTTCTCAGATTTGTCAAAAGCTTCCTCCGATTGAAAGGAATGCTAGTTTCAGTCCGTCAAACGGATACATCTCAATTACTGATAAACGGACTGACTGAAGGATGGGAACGTCTGAGCTCGGTAATCATCTTAATATGCTTGTATGTAACACCAGCATTAGATTAACGTTTGTCATAGGCAGGTAATGAGCAGCACCGGGGAGAGATTTCCAACGAGCAACCACGGAAATCCAAACAGTCCAAAAGCAAAGTGGGAACAGCCCAAACAGGGAAACACAGAGTGGGACAACACTGTTACAGGACACAGGCAGAAACACAACGATCAAATAAGACAGGTGCAACAAGGAAGTGGTGGAAAAACAACTATCAAACATTTCACAATGGCTGGGACACCAGCTGTATTAAACATTAAAGCTAAATAGAAAATGGTACTAAACACAGATGTCAAAGTCTATTTTCATAGACACTTGAAAACAAGTGTGTTTTTTAAAATATCATAGCACTGGGCCTTTAAGCCAATCTGACATCATATTATTGAGGTTTTTTGACATTATAAATGAAACATATATCAGGTATTTTTGGATTGCTAAACATAAACTAAACATAAACACTCTTAAGTATGAATGACAGCATAAAACAGAAAATGTAGCTTTTCTTTTCATGCAACTTCAACTTTTCCTTGACATTTAAAAACAGACAGTGATAATCCCTTTACCTTAAACCCAGTAATAGCTCTTTAAAGGAGAAAAAAAGTCAGGATATCTCACCTGTAAACCTCTTAAAGCTCATGTGAATGTGTACATTTCTCCAGCATTTAGTGTTAGGTACGATTACTGCATGTGGAAGTAAATGCTCGCTTGAAAAAAAAAAAACAAGAGTAGTTGGGGATAAAATTTAAAGGTCAGCTATTAATTCACTTCTCCCTGAAGACACAACTGCCAAGGTCATTCAGCACCACGGCCACGAGGATTTCTCACCTCTGAAGCAAATGAGCGCCGTGTCATCTTACATCGCGGCGTGCTGGCTTTTATTTTCTCAAAAGCTCCATCCTGCTGCCAGGGTCCACACCAGGAGGAAACCGGTTCTTCCCTGCACCACCACAGGAGCTGATGGACGATAACAGGAGACAAACACAGAATAAAAATGGATTTGTGTTGTGTTTGATGGTAATTTTCACCCTCCCAGGATGTTGCTGGTGGATTTTGTTTGGTTTAGATTTTAACAAGGAAAAAGAAAAGCAGTAACCTCCTCACACACATTTCCCATTCATTCATTCATTCATTCATTCAGCCTTCCAGTTTCTGGACTAATGTTCCAGCCACGAATTCTCCAGATACTGGAACAATAAACAAAAGCAGTCTTTTGCTGGGAAGGAAGCATAGGTTGTATATTTATCTCAGATCGTTTATTCTGTTTGTTTGAAGCGGTGGATTTGTAAATGCTATGCTGTGACTGTGTATCTGTGATAATTGATCCATTATATTCTGCATTAACTTCACCTTCTGTTCTTCTTATATGTTATTGTTGTCATGTCCCTGTTTCAAATGCCAATACAAATGGATCTTGCCCGTCACCTCACCACCGGCGTATTCTGCCTTGTGAACCATGTAGCCAAGAACCCTCTCTGGAACTGCTGGTTCTCAGTGTGCTTGGCGTTACTGGTGTGTGACATTATCTTGTTGTGTGCCATTAAGCTCTCAAAAGTTGATGTGTCAACACATTGTAATGTGCCAAGTATGAAAGCATGAAGCCCTGGAGGGGCTTATGAGAATAATAGGCAGCCGGGGGGGACGTAAACTCATCCGTCTATTAATTGCGATGACTGATTTCTGCAGCCCGACGTTATGAACGAGATCCGAAGCACAACCAGACACCGACAACAACAACAAACAAGCTGAGCAGGCACTGGCTGTAAGAGAGGGCGTGCGTGATAGCGTTCGGTGTAAGCCCTGAGAAAGTCATCTTATGACTCCTGACAGTCACACAGGAGAAATCAAAGGCTGCTATCTAAGCACATCTATTAACTGTTGATAGTAGCAAAGCAAACTACAGGGGTTACAGAGGAGCCTCTCTGTCAATGCGACTCACTTATGAGAAATTCATGCTGGATTGAATGTATTATTCACTATTTGCATAATTGATCAGATTGTCTGCGGGCCGTATTAATAGAAAGTGACAGTTCCTAAGAGAAGTGGTTTTGGAGGGTGGAGGAAGCCAAGCAGCTGATTCGCCCATGATTTAATGTCCCAGTTTTTTTGGTCCCCCGTGGCCCCGGAGTTGGATGACGCCAGGACCACCTGAGAGGTCTTAATGAGCAAGTGGAGTTAGGTAAATCACCACCTGGCCCCCACCAAACAAGATGATTTCAGGCTGAGAGCAGGGGAGAGAGCTTCGCCGTCATTTGTCTTCCTCCTCAGTGTCCGCGGGATAACCGGAATTAAATGGGCCGTACTTATCATCGGTGACAAATGTAAGGTACATGGTCCGCCTGTCACAACGAGAGACGCTTTGATCAAGTCACACACCAAACAAATAATACGCTCCGGCCCTGCTCGGACTGACTGACACTGATTCACATTTGCAGATTAATAATCCGTGACAAAGAAAGTGGCTGCACATATCATCCTTGCCACCGGAGCCCAATAAACCTGTACTACTTTCGCTCAGTTCATCGGCTCTTCTTTGCACATGTCAAACCTCCTGCTCGTCCAGGGCCTGTGGCCCACAGCTGGGTTTAGATGCAGATACAAATACAGATTTGCTGATAATTACAATATATTTGCTTTAATCTATACTTTGCACAGGGGAAAGAGACAAACACTGATATGCAAACACTCTGACAGCAGCACTGACACTGAACTGCTGTCTGCTGGTAGTGGAAGAAGGAGACCTTTGATGGCTAATTAGTGCAGGCAGCTGTCAGAACAGTAATGGTAGAGATTTGAACATTTCCATACTACAGTTATATTTATGCTTTCAAAGCTTGCTTTGTTCTCTCTGGGATTACCGGGTTGCTGAGGATGCTACTGGAGAGAGGGAGGAGAGGAGAGGGGGAACATCAGATTTCCTCTTCCCACGTTGGATGTGACCACATTAATTATGGATCTTGGGAAGTAGCAGTTACGTTCATTCTGCGATTGTTTTTTGGTTCTGGAATACGAGAGACTGATCTGGCCCTTTAATCAAGACGACAGGTGTCAGCTCGGCTCAGAGGGGGAAAAAAAAGACACTGAAGGCTGCTGAAAGTTGTCAGACAGTGACATTTTGAGCAGACTAAGGTGTGAAGTGTCTATTTGTGAATTATTGCCTGAGGCTAAAGGTGCAGGTGAGGGCCTTTCACACGGTGTGTTTCAGATTGCTATAATAACCACTTACAGTGCAGGGTGCAATCTGAAAACCTCATCAGAAAGCATGACCAGCGGTGGACGGAGTCTTAAAGGTGTACTACACCTAGAATTAGTGGAGCGGCACTGAAAAATATATCTGTAAATATAAACACATGCACAGCTAAATAAAAACGGGACAAATACAGAATTCAATTACATATTCTAGCACAGAATTTATTCTACAAGGAAATAAATTCAGTGCAAGGAGATGGAGATCCATCCATCAACCCATCAACCCATCAACCCATCCATCCATCCATTCATTCATCCACTATCCTCAGAGGTGACGCAAGGTGACGCTCAACAGAAATACAGATATAGACATTAGCATAACAGTAATTCAACCTTTCATTTAAATAACTCCACTTACATTAACATACATTATTTGTCCAGTTGATATCATCGCACACTAATGCATCATTTCCATAAACAGAGTTTTAAAAAGACAATCAAACAATAAACACAAATTAAATGTAAATGCATGGTTTGGGGTGAATAAGTCAAACAAAATCAAATAATAAAATAACCGCGGACAAACAAACTGTAATTTTGTGTGGAGTCCAGCACTAAAAATAAACTAACTTTACCCAGCACTGCTGAGATCCCAGCACATTATCAAAGTGGCAGCATTACTGTGTGCCAATCCCATAATAAGGCAATTTACTGCTTAGTTAACGAAACTTTATGTAGCTACTCATTAGATAAACAAGCATCATGTTTACGCTAAAACACTGCCAGCCATTCCCGTCTATTCATAGTGTATCCATTAGTGCTATTAGAGCTATGTGACTAATGGACGAGAGAGCAACTTACCTGTCTTGTGTGGTGCATTTCATGAGCCAGTGCTGAGGGACTCTCCCCTTCTCACATGGTGCTTCAGAAACAGCGGGGCCATTAGGACCTGGCAGAGAACATGATACATCTCAACTCTAATTTGTTTAGTCCCGGGATTAAATTAACTCATCTAAGAGCTCATTTGCAAAAGAGAGGATAAGGTCCTACAGTCTCTGGTGTTTTCTCGTGTCACCTTGGGTGGAATTTTACCCTAAACGTGGTGCAAAATGATCAATACGCCGAGTAGTGTAAAATGGCAGGTGACATCCTCTGAAGGGGGGGATGCGATAATGGATCCCGCACCACGTCTGATACCTGCGGCATGTCAGTATCCTCTTCCTCTGATCTCTCCTGCGGTCTGCGCGAGCTGTATCATATCAGCTGACTCTTTTCAATGTGACTTTGATTGATATCAGATCCACGCTGTTGTCTCGTTCACAGACCATCGTTACCTTTGCGACGGCCATACTTTGCTGTGATATGATGGCACCTGCTGCGTCTGCCCATCCAGGATGTGTCATGTTCTGCAGATCAAAAAAGAGAGAAACTGAGTGGCTTGATTTTGACAGATCAATACATCCCTTAGGAGCGTGTCCCACTACTGTATATGACAACTCCAGTATGAGCTCGTTCACCCTGTCGCTATCATTCCTCTCTCACCTTTGAATATCTTTTAACTGCAAATGAGAGAAAGTGGCAAATAAAGTAACAGCAAACAAGATTCCACCACTGTCATCCTGTGATTTATATCCATGTCTGGTATGTTTCCCTCAGGACCAGAGGCCCAATAATTTAGTAAAGAGCATTTAGTTTAGTAAATGTAAAGAAAATTTAGGTTCTGCATAGAGATCAATGCACAGTAGTATTCACTCCAAACAGATTATACAGGGATGTTTACAGTATCTGGCCTAATTGGTTTAGGCTACTTAAACCAATTAGAATAATACAACCACTGCTCATTAACATTTGTGGAATTCATGTCCCATTGTCATACGCAAACATAGAAATGTGCATTGTATTTGTGTCCTATCAGCTAAACCCCATGTCCCCACCTTGTGTCAATCTGACTGTCGACAAGTGCGCACCAGAGCGAAATCAGCCTAATACTATTCTCGCAATAACAAAATGAACATGCTGACCAAGCCAATATATTATACCTAACCCTATTTGGGCTCTTTTCATAAATATAAAAATAGATTTTTTTTTTTCCTGCAGGGGCATGTAAAGGAGGAATGAAGGTATAATGGTGCACAGATATCTCTGCATACATAAATAAACAACCGTGGTCAACAAAAACATGCTGTGATTCCCATCAACGGAAAATGCAGGCAATTTGTGTAGAGGCAGCCTTTTTTTGTCAGCTCTATTTGCCAGATTTCCATACCCCCGCCCCCGCTGCTCCTACAGCCCCCCTCGCACATCGGCCAGCAGGAAATAGGCATTCAGTGCTTTCTAGATGACTTCCTGAAAGAAATGAATCTCTCGTGGAAAATGAGAACAATGAATAATGAAATGCTGGATGGGATGTGCCTGACCCGTGCTATTCATAAAACCTGGGCTGTTGCAGGGAGCCATGTATGAAACTGAAGGTTGTGATCACAGCGCTGGAAAGGAGCCATTGGTGGGAACATTAGACTGAGGGGAAACAAATAGGTTTTCTCTGCGTTCATATAATCATTTGATTTAGGTGAGATGCAGAGCAGAGCACTTCAGTCAGGAGAAACCTCACACTCTGCAACCATAAGATAGATTTGAGATTTTTCCTTCATTCATAACAGCCCGCATTTCCTTCTGGGAACAGTGGGATTTTCAATCACAGCCGCGTGACAACTATTTTACGTTGTACAGCAGTGAAAAATGGATATGAAACTCGGCCCCTCTGGTGCAGTGTAAGTGCTTTGAGTGCAGCAACTTTAACACAACCAAGACATTTTTTTAAAGGTAAATATAGACAAATCAATTAGGATGTAACCGAGGTGGAGGCGATCTGTCACCACAGCGCTCTATATAGTAAAGGATCTGACGTCAACAGTTTGCATTCACTTCAGAATTTGTGCAGCACTTGTTTGTACATTTGTGCAGGTAAATTGTCAGGATGGCCTTGGAATGTGGGATGGGGGGGGGCTCGTGGGTTTCCCAGTCACCACATGCCAGCAAGCAACGTCCTCTGGGAATAATCCAGTTCGGGAACAGACCATTTACACTGTGTGTGGCCACAGGAACAGCGTCCTAACGGTATCTTATCCCCACAGAGAAAATCATCCACCAATGACAGCAGACGTGGCTGCACAGGGCCGTAAGAATGCCGGGGCCAGGAGGCATTGTGGGATTTCGAATGGCTGCTTTTCTGCCTCACATTAGCCTCAGCAGGACGACCAAGAATAGCAAGAAAGAAAGAAAAGGGGGAAAAAAAGTCTGAAGCCCTGAAGCGACCACCACAATCCTGACGTGAAGGAGTCCACTTGTGCGCTTACAAATCTTTCTAATCCTTTTCAACGTATAGCAGCATTTGCCAGACCCCTGCTCCTCCAGTGTATAACACACACACACCCACACACACACACACACACACACACACACACACAGAGTGCGCAGTGTGCACAGGTCTATCAGTTAGGGTAACTCGGGATGCACAAAGGGCTTTTGAGAGTCAGTAGGAGAGGAGACAAAGCACAGCAGCGGCTGCTCAGTATGAAACTCCTCACCCTGCTGTAGACCAGTGTTTGTCAACCTTTGCTGGACCATTATAAACATCCAGCTGCACACCACCAACCAAAACCATTACAAAACAACCCACCACAGCCTGATACAGCAATACAATACAATCTGTTGATACTCACTCAGAGTGCATCCTGGTCCTGTTTAGATGAACACACAGCTGATATCCAGGCAGGAAGTGAAGATAGGCAAACCCAGGGGCAGATCTTCATTAACAGCTCTCAGCCTCTCTGTCTTCAGTCCTCATGTCCTTTCCAAAGACCACTGAGGGGCCATACGGGTCCTGGACCCGCTGAGTGAATTCAGTGAAGGCTGATGGGAAATTAAATGACAACTTTTCCTCAATCATTTCCAAATGTTTACCTGTTAGCTCCCACAGTGCCGCAGTGTTGACATAGCCTTGCCCTGTGTGTTGACACTTTCCACATGCGGTTGCCACACTTACATTAGTGTGTGTTCAGTTCATTCAGACGCAGGGATGTAGCTGTCATGTGTGCCAGCGTCTTCGCAACTGATATCATCAACACACTTTTTTCGCTCGTGCGCACGCACCAGCACAGCAGACTTCCGCATCCGTCATTACGCCCCGCCCACAAAAAGGTGCAAACACGCGGAGGATTTGACAAAGTTTGCACATCTTGCGCATGAAATCATCCAACCCTGATGCAATAACGTCTGCCAGTAAAGTCTTAGCACCAGGCGCACGTCTCGTCAACGCCACCTGTCGCATGCATAGCTAACTATAACTTCCTAAATTAATTAAGTCTTTACTGCGCTACCTACTGCCCCCTACCGACATGGAAGAGTATTTAATTAGTAAATACGATTTTGGGACAAAATTCACCCTATGTGGGTGTGCGTGTGTGTGCGTGTGTGTGTGCGTGCGTGTGTGGGGTGGGGGTCCTGCAAACTGCATGATCGAGTAATTATTGAACACTGTCAAGGCTCCAGAGTGAGTGTTTGATGTCGAACATTGTGATTGAAGTGAAAGACTTTAGTGTTCATTTGACTGTAAATCATCTATTGAAGGAAGTGTGTGTGTGTGTGTGTGTGTGTGGGGGGGGGTGTCAGTGATCAGTGCCTGCTGTGTTTCAGGTCACAGAGCCCTGTTTGTTTATCATTGATTTTGTTGTACAACAGCAAAAAACAAAAAACACAGTAAGCCATGGCCAAATCATGGAGATTCCTTGTGAGGCACCAGTAAGCACAGGAGGGGGGGTGAGGGTGGGGTGTGGGTCTGGGTGTTACTGCCAAGTGTCACAGCAGCCCAGGAAAATTGTTGTAAAAAGCCAGTGTTGCCAGGTTAGTCCCATGACTCCCAGGGATCCCTCACTCGCTCACTAACTCTACCAGAGCTGCCAATTCCACTCTCGCTCACTACATCATGTTGATCTTCCAGCGTTGGAATGGGTAATCAGATGATTGATTGAAGAGAAGTGCTGCTCTGACAGAACACTGACGTGGACGCAGCTGGCTGCCTGTCAGTGGGGACGGCTGCATGATGTATGAGGACCTGCACCCAAAAACAAAGCAGAAACCTCCCACACTTTACAAGGTGATACCAGGACTCTGACTCTGCGTCTGGATCTGTGTGCGCTCATTTTCCAGGCATGTGGAGCACATCCACAACCACTGTCCATCTGCATCCACACACGCGTGTTTGCTATTTTGTCTGCAGGGAGATTCAAGGATACGACTTGCGTCTGCTGCTCAGAAAATTAATTTATGAATTAATTCATGCCAGTCAAAGTCCAGCTACTTAACCAGGTACCTACAGTACAGTGACTTGAATTTCATTTTGCCAGAAAACGAACTACTCCAGAGTCGGATCACCATCTATTTCCTTCCCTTATTTTTAATGAATGCTGTGGCTACAGTGCAGCAGTGTGATATTGAAATGCAAGAATACTCCCACACATGCCATGTCATAGCTCATTTTAAGCACAGACACAATCATTAGGAGGGAGAAAGCACAATACAGCTACACTCCATTAAAGGTTAGCACTGTGGATAGCTACTGCTGGAGGATAATAAAAGGCATGGCGTTGTTATTAAAATTTAAAATTTAATTTTTCTTAGTGCCCAATATAGTGTAACACAGTTAATCCACAAACCAGGGCAACAAAACACACAAGTGGACACGATGAGTTTTATAAATGTAGCATTCACTGCTGCGCTGTTGTACTGGGATCATCACACTGTGACTACTACACCTGGATATATTCAAACACCAGACAGTGCACTTATGATAAGACAGATGCAAAAGAAAAGTGGTATTGATGAATCACAGTCTCTTTATCATGTTTATTGATTGCGGATCGTTGTGCAGTGGACTACAGCCATATGTCCATACCGCCCCTCTCCGAGTGGAGAAGGGGAAAATGGAACGGTGCTCTATGTAATGAAATATGAGGATCTATTGAATTGGAAAAATAAAGGCTTTCGAAAATATCGCTCTGCAAAGCTAAACTGACGGGCTTCTGAGGCGATCATTATTTATGGGGAGGGACAGGGCGGAGAGGGTGACATGGCTCATCCCGTTCAGCATTTTTCATGCAACAAGATACGACGCAATGGTTAGACTATCTCTACTTAAAAGGACTGGACCGGGGGGGGGGGGGGGGGGGGGGGGGGGGGGGGGTAGTGCACGGGGGGGGGGGGGGGGGGGGGGGGGGGGGGGGGGGTAGTGCACACACACAGCGACATGCGTAAAGAAAGCAGGATCAATAACCAATCTAGGGAGCAGAGAGGGTCAGGATGAGCAAGTGGAGGTTATCATATACTGTACTTCAACACGTATAATGGAGGAGGCCTGAGTGTGTCGAGCAGCTTTAGGACACAGTGTCTGGTGATAGTATACATAAAGGTAGGAGGATTTAAGTGGCTTTTACAGGGGAGAAGCGTGCAGCAAAACCAAATAGACACACACTGCTCTTCTGAGTGTTCAAAGAGTCAGAGTAAACACAAATATAATCGATATATAACAATATATATATAAAAATATATATAATGTGTAGAATCTGATTCTTACAAGAGTAGAGTTTTATGATTACATCCAGTTGCATTGCCATTGATGATATGTCAGTTTTTGTCACCATTAGTTTATGCATGGTAACAGATTTTACTGTAAACATATAACACTAACAATCGGAGCTGGACAATTAGCTCATTGATTGTATAAGTTGCTGCAGGCGGCTTGTTATTGATAATAGTACCTTTCCCTTTGTTTTCTAACAACTGCTTTGTCTAAAACGTCATCATCATCAGTGCCTGTTTGAATAGTTACGCATATTTCTCTATATTGCATTTTGCCACTGAGTCTGCTTCTCCAGACAAAGGGTTAGATTTGTGAGGGAGTGGGCGATAGACAGTTGCCTGTGAACCTGAAACAGTGGTTTCCAAGGGAACGGTCATAAACAGTGCAAACCAACAAGATGTTTATCAGCATTCCCCTACATCCCTTAACCCACCTTTAATGTGCATTCTAAGCTATTGTCAAATAGGCTCTAGATGCAACATTAACACAAAGATTCTAAAAAAACAACTATAAAATATAATCAAATATTTGGCTCAAACCAAAGCATATAACAGCATCTAAAAATAGATTTCTGATTGCTCCCTGTTACCTGTCACCTAGTGAACTGACCTGCAGACAGGGAACATTTGTGGCTCTTACATTGTTGCTTGTGCTTAAGGAACAACTGAATTACAACACTAAAGACAAGAGACACAAGAATGTACTGTAGCATATGCAGATCTTGCGATGGAGCCTTTTCACAATTTTAAGTGTTTTGTCAAGCTTTGGTCAAATTTGAATAAACATAAATATTAATCGGATATAAATATTAATCGACTCAAACGGATCTGAAAAACTCCACAACTCTTCAGTCATTCCTGATTAACTTCACTGTAAATGCGATAAAAACATGTTTAAAATGAGCTCTGGGTGTCAGGGTTGTGCTGAATTGAAGTCCACAAATGCAAGCTGGATTCGAGATTCACCAAAAATAATCAGTTTATTCACAAAAAGGTCCATAACAAAAAACAACTCTAGATCCAAAAACTGTAGAGCGAGCCAAAGAACAAGACAAAGGGGTTGCAAAACTGAATGAGACAAAGCAGGTTCTCGTAACAGCTGACAAGACCGGTGACGTCTGTAGCGGAATAATCCAGCGACGAAGTGCAGACACAGGGCTGCTTAAGAAGCAGACTGATTACTGAATTGAGAACAGGTGTGTCTTGTCAACTGCTCCCAGGAGGACACGGCTCCGCCTCTGGCCACAACACACGCCTAGAGGCTGGACAAAGAACAGAGGGAGGAGGGGAAACGAAAAGAACAACAACAACCAACAAAAAACAGAAACAAACGAAACACATGGTAGCAAAACACAGGAACATGACAGTACCTCCCCCTCAACGGACGCCACCTGGCGTCTTACCAGGCTTGTTAGGAAAACGTTCATAAAATTCTTTAAGAAGATCAGGGTCAAGAATAAGGCTACGGGCCACCCAAGATCTATCCTCGGGACCGTACCCCTCCCAGTCCACCAAGTATTGAAAACCCCTACCCCGTCGCCTGACATCCAGAATGTTCTTAACGGTGTAAGCAGGGTGGTTATCGATGAGACGTGGAGGAGGAGGTGGGTCAGCCGGAGGGGAGAGAGCGCTGGTCCTGACAGGCTTGACCAAGGAGACGTGGAAAACCGGATGGATGTTGAGGGAAGAGGGAAGCTTGAGTCTGACCGTCACCGGGTTGACACACTTGTCGATGGTGAATGGGCCGATGTACCTAGGAGACAGTTTGCGAGAAACGGACTTAAGAGGCAGGTCCCGAGTAGACAGCCATACCTGTTGCCCGGGATGATAATCTGGAGTGGGAGTGCGATGACGGTCAGCTAAGGTCCGATTCCTCTCCATGGTGCGGGACAAAGCAGAACGGGTGTCCCGCCAGACTCGATGAGCTCGCCGAAGATGGTGCTGAACCGAGGGTACAGAGACTTCTCTCTCTTGGGTAGGAAACAGTGGAGGCTGATAACCAATGGAGGCCATGAAGGGGGAGACACCTGAAGCGGAACTGACCAGAGAGTTATGTGAGTATTCCACCCAGGGTAGGTGAACGGCCCAAGACGCAGGATGTTGACAGGCTACGCAGCGCAGAGCCGCCTCCAGGTCTTGATTGGCCCGCTCAGTCTGGCCGTTGGACTGTGGGTGGTAACCGGATGACAGACTCACCGTAGCCCCCACTGCTTTGCAAAAAGCTCTCCAAACGGCGGAAACAAATTGGGGACCTCTGTCTGAAACAATATCAAAAGGGAGACCGTGAATCCGAAAAACATGATTAACTAATAAGTTAGCGGTCTCCAGAGCTGAAGGTAATTTGGCGAGAGGAATGAAATGAGCGGCCTTGGAGAATCTATCGACAACAGTAAGGATGGTGGTGTTACCTTGAGAAGAAGGTAAACCTGTAACAAAATCAACAGAAATATGGGACCATGGACGGTGAGGGATAGGCAACGGATGAAGGGGACCAGCGGGGGCACGGTGAGAAGCTTTACTCCGGGCGCAGACTGAGCAGGCCAAAACGTAGTCCTTGATATCCTTGCTCATGGAAGGCCACCAGAAGCGCTGTTTAATGAACCGGATCGTTCTGTGGACCCCTGGATGGCAGGAGAGCTTGGAGTCATGCCCCCACTGAAGTACAGAAGATCTAACCTCCACCGGGACAAAAAGAAGACTCGGAGGACAGCCATCTGGAGGGGTAAGTCCATTTAGAGCATCCTGGACCCTTCGCTCCACCTCCCATCTGGCAGCTCCAATCACACACGTGGCAGGCAATATTGTCTCGTCCCTCTTTTCCTCAACCTGAGAAGAAAATTGTCGAGAGAGAGAGTCGGGTTTCACATTGCGTGAACCAGGTCTGTAGGTTATGGAGAATTGGAAACGGTCCAAAAACAGAGCCCATCTAGCCTGGCGGGAATTTAATCGTCGGGCAGAACGTAGATAGGCGAGGTTCTTGTGATCCGTCCAAACCACGAACGGATGAGTGGCCCCCTCCAGCCAATGCCTCCATTCCTGAAGCGCCAAAACCACTGCCAGCAACTCACGGTTTCCCACGTCGTAGTTCCGTTCAGCGGGGGTCAGGCGACGGGAGAAAAAGGCACAGGGGTGGATCTTGTTATCACCTTTAGATCTTTGGGAGAGGACGGCCCCCACCCCGGAATCAGAGGCGTCAACCTCAACCACAAACTGTTGGGAGGGATCAGGGTGAATTAACACAGGTGCATTAACAAACAAACCTTTCAAAGTTTCAAAAGACCTATTGGCTTCGGATGACCAAACAAAAGGAACTTTGGCTGAGGTGAGGCGTGTAAGGGGTGTTGCAACCGAGCTATAATTTCTTATGAACCTGCGATAAAAATTCGCAAATCCCAGAAAACGTTGCAGATCTTTTCTTGATGTAGGAGGAGGCCAGTCGACCACAGCCTGAATCTTAGCTGGATCGGATCTAAGCTGACCTTCTTCCACCACAAAACCCAGAAAATTCACAGATGGCTTGTGAAATTCACACTTCTCAGCTTTAACAAAAAGACGATTAAGCAGCAGTCTTTGGAGTACCAGTCTAACATGCTGAATGTGTTCCTCAAGAGTGCGAGAAAAAATCAAAATATCATCAATATAAACAAAAACAAAACGCCCCAACATGTCTCGCAGAACATCATTCACCAAACTCTGAAAGACTGCAGGAGCGTTAGTTAGGCCAAAAGGCATTACCAGGTATTCAAAATGTCCTATGGGTGTGTTGAACGCAGTCTTCCACTCGTCTCCCTCCCTGATACGCACGAGATGGTAGGCGTTTCGGAGGTCGAGCTTAGTGAAAACTTGAGCCTTGTGTAGAGGAGCGAAAGCAGAGTCAATGAGTGGAAGTGGGTACTTATTTTTAACAGTTATGTCAACATTTGAATTGGCATTACATTTAACATTCAGATTGCTTGGACAGATATCTCAGTCTTACTCCCCAGTTGATGAACCCTTATTATTTTGTGGCAAAATCCAACACTATCTGAATTCTTACACTGATGTGTATACTAAACAGTGCAACAACAACAACACGTGTGACTTGCTGAAGATGAGATTAATCACACACAGTTAATCTATGTAGATAAACTATGGCTATGACTCCTCCAGCCTTTATAGAGCAGTCACCAGGAACATTTTAATATTGTTTCAGTTTTAGATGTGATGCTTATCGTGTTCTCCCTTTAATCTTATTTACCCAAACCGAGGAAACGTTAGAGGCTCAGTGAACACAAACAGCTCAGGCGTGGTTTTACTGCAGCTTGGAAGAAGCCCCTCACTGAGACCAGCTGTATTCATGGTGGTGGTTTAACAGAAATCTCAGCAGGCCGCCTCCAAAACGGAGGGGAATCTCTGTAGGAGCGACGTGATGAACATGACCACAAATGCAATTTCAGACCTCAGACTTAACAGCTTCCGACGGCTCGCTTCACCAGAATTAAAGAGTATCAGAGCAGGAAACTTTATTCCCACAGTATTTACTCGTACCTGTCACAAGTAAATAGCAATTTCATCCAAACTCACAGCCCAGATATCATATTCATATGATGTGAAGGACAGAAGGTACAAAGCCAACAATGATAATTGTGTGCTATCTGTCATAAAAAAAGCTATCCTCCAACCACATTGTTGAACATGTGATATGTCCCCATTGTAAATACTCACTTATTTACAGTGTATTGTATTAAATCTATATTTGTTTGCATCTGACAACAATCCCCAACACAGGCACAACGCACCCTATCCGCTAAAACTACACCACTGAGCTGGTTTCAGACATTTCTGAGCTGCTGAGCCCATGAGCCCATCACTGCAGCTCCGGAGACGACTGCTCTGTTTGTCAGTCTCCATCTCTGCATCACATGGACTGACATGAAGCCTGCTACAGGTGATCCTTTCAAAATAAACTAGAACTGTAACAGGGATCCTCAGACTTTTCATCGACTGCCATCATCATCTTGTCAAAACATTTATTGTCGAACACTTTGTGTTATGTTGTGTTATGACTGTATGTCTGGATACGATCTCCTCAGCCTCCACTGTAGCATGTACATACGTTTAGTAGTGTGCAAATATCTGCATGTTGCACTGCTCAACCGTGATTAGCATGTTGCCATCATGATCATGATAGCATGCTGATGTTGGCATTTATTTTACAAATCTGCTTAAGTACGTTCTTGCAGATGTGCCAGTAGAGCTGCCAACGCTTGCAGCCGCATAAAGATTTATATCTTCAGTGGAAACGAATGGGCGAAAGCCCACAGAGGATGGGGATGTGCATAATGGAATGGAGTGCAAAAAATTCCAACAATTATAAAACGAGTATTGACACTGTATAATTACTTTGACATGTCCACACACACCCATGGTCTCATTAGCTCTGGTAAGGATAAAAAAAAGAGAAAAGAATCACAAAAATATCAATAATTTTGGCACACATCAAATATGAGAAATACAAACTGTTGTTACATAAAACGCTGCTTTGAGGAATGTAACACAGCAGCCAAAATAACTCACTTAGTTAATTAAAACTGGTAAAAGATCAATAAAGCTCTGAGGCCGCTCTCTCTCCTAATTCTCTGCTATTAATTAAAGATACTCACTTTGAAGAGTGTTTTATCTCTCTCTCTCTCTCTCTCTCTCTCTCCTGTATCTTGTTAATTAGTATCACTGAAGCAGCTTTAAGCTAAGTGACCGAAACAACGGTGGGTAAAAATTAATGACAACATCTGCATAAAGGAATCCGTCCGGTTAGCCCGGCAAAGCCGCGGCATTAGCCGTGGATTTCAGTTTTCCACCAATCTGGTTTCACAGTCAGAATCTAAATGACATGTTAGGGGTCCGGGACAAAGCGGCACTGCTCGGAAATTGTTCCACAGTGGCCTGAAGCGCCGGAATATGAGGGAAATGGCTTTCATTGCATCATAACCTTGACCACAGCGGCTGCTCTGCTTTGAGCTTTGGCCATTGATGCACTCGGGGGCCACTCTGTGCCAGTATTAGCCCTTCGTGTCATCCTGCCATCGCAGCGCAGCGAGCCCAGTGGCAAAAAATAATAAAATGAAATGTCAAATCAAAGAGAGGACAGAGAATGGTCTTTACCATGGGGCTTAGATTTAAGACTGTAATGGAAAAGTGGATTTACTGCTGCTATTCTCTGCGCTGGGCAGATATGCTGCAAATTGAGTCAATGAAATATGAAGTGAGCCAGATTCACACTCAACTTGGGAAGGAAACAATCATCCACTGACAAAAACTATGATGGTTCGATGCAGGAGTTTAACATAAATAAGAGAAAAAAAACAAACAAACAAAAAATGCAACTTCCAGTGTGTGAAATGAATTGTGGGGTCAACGTGCAGATTGTTGGTTCACTGTTTCACAGCACTGCATCAGATAATAAGATGCTTCCAGGCCTCATGCAGAGATGAGGAGGAGGCTATAGAGGCGCGCTAAGCTCATTGGAAGGCCCGATGCGGACCCCCCTCCCCCCCTCTCCCCACCCACACTCCATTTGCGCATCCGCATGGAGGGTCCACCACATTAAGTGTCATTCCAAACCAATTGCCCTACGGTACAAGTGGGTTAAAAAGCCCTCCAGTAGTAAGTCTGCATTGATGCATGCTCACAGACCATACTCACACAGAAGTGCAGCTCCACTCCGGGAGTCCGGGATGGATGAAACACCACATACCTACAAATCGGAGCACTCTGGTTATTCCCAGAGGAAAAGGAATACTTTGCTTTCCCTTATACAGGCTCAGATGGATTATTTCTTGCTCTTTGTCTTAATGAAGACATCCTCATTCTGATGCGAGTGGTACACTCCATCATGCAGTGGATAAGTGCAGATTCTGGCACTTAGTTATCCAGGATGATTCCAAACTCTTCTGTCAACACGCAGGTCAGATATTTGGCTGTGTTATGCCAGTAGCACTACGAGGCGATGCTTTTGTGATCGTTCGAGTTTTCAATCAATGCTGCAGCATAAACCCAGTCAACAGGCTGATCGCTGTGGCTAATCGCTTTATATACGCTACATATGTGTGAGGTCTCAAGGGCAACGTGCCTTTGGGGGTCTCAATCAACATCATCTGTAAAATGAATTTACTAGTGATCAAAAAGAAATGCAAGAATATAGCTGAAAGATGTACGTGGTTTGCCGCGGTTACCGTGGTTACGGTTGATCATTCTCTGCCAGGTCAAAAGATGAACCTGAGCCAGACAACTGTCTCATCAGACTGGCACATTAGACTGTTTAGTACATATAGTCGCAAATGTTGCTGCAGCGGAACAGCAGATCTGTTAATATTTGCGTCTTGATGGAACTATTTTTTCTTTTTCTAACGAGACCTGACACACTACATTCAACTTTTTCCTCTCGGCTACCTGAGTGTTCCACTGAAACAACACTAGAAAACCCTTACGCTGTGAGAAAGGTCTCTCTCCCTCAGCCCGCTGAGACATGATTCATGTTGGTGCACCTCACACTCTTTGCTCATGCAGCAATATTATCAACACTCCATGGATCAAGCCGTAGTGGCAGCCTCCTGAGATTCCAGATGCTGCAGGGAGGACCTCTGTTGACCTCATAGCAGACCTGGGATCAGTGTACTGTGGGCCCACAATGATCATCCTAGGGCCCTTTTAGATGAGGTGTGCATAATGGGGAGGTTTCTCTCACTGAAGGATGAATCAATGTGGCATGAAGAAGAGAATTTCCACCCCATTTCCCCCCGTGATTACCCCACCACATACAGCTCCTTAATAGCTTGTTGTGTGTCATAAATCTCCTTTTACCACCACAGCATCACAGATGTATTACAGAACTATGCCTTACATATTAAACCAAAGATGTCGCCGGAGTTTGTGGCTGGTGGTTGGAACAGGACTGTAAGGCTGCCTGTGTCAAACTACAATGCAGTGCAACACAGAAAGCACAAACTGTGGGTGTCGAGGGTCTCAGGGGTCACAGGGAGATCAGGCACCAGTGGAAAATATTGTCACTACGTCTCTCCTGAATATCTTCTAGTAGAATACACTCATGCCAGCTGTAATATATTTTTGAAGTTATTTCATACATACATACATAAATACATATGTACATACATACATTTGTCAGATCGTTAATGTCACAGTCATGTGACCACTTACACATGCAAAATATTGTT
Source organism: Trinectes maculatus (assembly GCA_016785345.1). Taxonomy (NCBI): domain Eukaryota; kingdom Metazoa; phylum Chordata; class Actinopteri; order Pleuronectiformes; family Achiridae; genus Trinectes; species Trinectes maculatus. The sequence continues at coordinate 29,703 of JAFBJQ010000247.1, forward strand.
GAAAACAGGTTTAGACAGCTAAAAATATAGAAGAAAAAATACAATTTTTCTCTCCTCGTTCTGCTTCCACTCTCCATGACTCTCTCTCTCACTCTCTCTCTCTCTCTCTCTCTCTGAAAAAGCACTGCTGGTAGCCATTTCAGCCTCTCTCCCATCCACCCCCCGAATAAATATTTTAGGAACATACAGTACAACCGGCACGAGGTTCACACAACCTAAACAGCTGCTAAGAAAAATCAATGGCAAAAGCAAAACTCACAGACGAGACACGATCTTTTTTCACTGATAGTATTGATTTAAAATTTAAAGTTTTCAAATCAGGGATCAGCCTGTTAAACAGCTTTTGTGTCACATCCACCAAGTGTTTTTATTTTTTATCCAAAGGTTTTAAATGTTGAATGATGCAGCTGCTGTGAGCATCTTTCACATTGCAGGTTCAGTGTTGTCAATGCTGACATTTGACTTTGTTACTGCAATAAAATTTGCAAATTAGATTTTTGTCATAACATATGTGTTCGGATAATAGCCCATCGTTTGATTCCAAGATGTGCGACATACAGCAGATAATATTCATGAACCATCACTAACCCAGTGATGACTCTTTGGAACAGAAGGCTTCTTGCAGAAATCCTGCAATAAAAACATCAGTTAGGCTAAAGTGGCCTTTACGGGAAAGTCAAAGATAAAGATCAAAAAAGATTATGTAGCACTTGGAATAACCGGCACATTGAAACAAATCACCCCAGAAGCCTATTGATCCCCTGTGTAATACTCTACCTCAGATATGGGGGCAGCAGTCTGAGTGTGGCCCAGTACGATTAAGCAGTATTTTCATTAGGCCTCAGCCTGTACGCTCCATCCTATAGAACCCGTCAGATACAGATGATAGTGTCCAGAGGGAAGTGTTTATTTGTCTGAGAAGATCAGGAAAAAAGGAACGTGCTTCCACCAGAAGATAGAATTTGATAGAACACTTGTCTTCGCGCAGCAGCAGAGGTGCAAATGTAAATATATTGATGCTGTTCAGCAGAGCTGGGTTCTGTGGTCGGCCAATTACTGATGGTAAACGGCGCTCCTGTTGCTATACATCATCTGGTTTCAGAGAGAGAAGTCCAGAGTCTGCACTCGAGTACACGCACCACGCACACAACTCCAGCTACATTAATAGGCGATGGGATTTTTCTTTGCTGTCAGAGCTACATATGCAAATGTGACAGCATGTACCAACTGGTCATGAAGAGCAGTGGGAGAGCTGTGTGCATTAGTCATCCCTGCAGAATGAACCGCACTGACAGACCCACTAATTAATGGTTAAAAAAAGATTCAAGAGTGATTTCCGTCCAACTCTCCTCCACCTAATCAGTTCATAATAGCGTTTTTGTCCTCTGGGATGATAACGTCTTCCCTCAGATGTCTGCTTGCTCTGTCATTAAGCCCTTGCCGGAGCTGAGGAGGATTTGTCTGTAGGTGTTTTGTTGAATGTGCACTTTTAGGGTGTGCACTGTAGTGAATACAAGGGGAAAAAAAGGTGTGATTGGCAAAAACCGAGTAACTAACTAACTTATGTCTGTGTTTGAATGAAGACAGAACAGCAAAACACTGGTTTACGCTCAATATAACCACAGATGGCTTCAGCCTTCTCTACGTTGGTGCCTTATGTTTAGTGCCGATGCTCAGTGACCTGCATTTGAGAATAAATATAATGCTTTAATATTGACTGAAAGAGTTTTCATAATTGGACATATTCCCAAATGAAACTATAAGTGTGGCCATAGTTTAAAAACTGCTTCATCCAGACCATGTGGTAATTTATTAAAAAAAAAAAAAAGTGCATGAGTGTGGGAGGGGGGTGATGATTAAAGAAGTTTGTGTGATATTTTTCAAAGTTTCAAAGACTTTGCCCACAGGTCAGCAGAAGTGCAACCCATAATTGGCACATAAATGGAAAATATGCAAATCACAGAGGATTCAGAGCTGAGTGGAAAATCTTTTGGGGGCATTGGTTTATTTTCTTTATAGGCTATTGCTATATTGGGACTAAAACAAGTGTCACATTGAGATATTTTTTAATAGACATACTGTATGGAAATTGCATATACAGTAGATGTACTGATAGTGCGTGAATATAGGCCGTTTGCTTTCTAATCACAGCCTTTAAACGGATAAATTCTCCCCTCATGAAAAGAGCAGCTGGAGAAAGCAGCCGTCTCAGGGGTGACGACGAGTTCAGTCATACCTTAGCTACGGAAATGAAATCACCTCGACACCTGATATTTGTTTTTCCAGCCTCATTTAAAAAAGACAAAAAGAAAGAGAGACTGATTTGAGCAGTGACTTGTTTATCACAATAGCAATTCAACTGAGGGTTTGTCATAGACGGCTGCACTGACACTGTTTATTGGAATAAATAAAAATAAATCATACTCCCTCTCTGGCATGAGGCAAATGCAATAATCATGCACAGTAAGTGAAAGTGCTTAGCTCCGTCCATGACGAAGCGCCGAGTGTTAAGCATGACAATAAATTCATTTTACTCTGGCTCTAACGTCTTTTTCTCTTTTATGTCGGATCGATTGTTGGTTTTGGTGGATCATTGTTATTTATAAAGACAAATGTTGCACAGCACCTGTCTCATTGTCCCAGACGGCAACTGATTTGTCTTTCTGAAAGCTCAGCAGGATTATGATGTATGTGATCACTGGGCTGTATTGATCCAGGTTATGCATTATCTGTAAACCCAATGATCAATGCAGCGTGGACCATGAGATGCAACAATCACCCGGTGACGCTGTAGCAGTGTATGAATTACTATCAAAGTTGTTAGGGTTTGTTTTTCATCATCCAATAACACAGCATTGATAAATGGTTAAGAAACTGTGACTGAATGATGGATATCACAGTATGACATATGTGGCCAGGTCAACGAAGGAGGAAACCGGACACAAAAATAATTTTATGTAGGATCTTTAATACCCCGACTGCCCTCAAACGAGCACAGCATTAATTCTTAAATTTTGAGAGAGATGTTTGTAACAGTCAAATAAAAAAATAAACAAAATCTTTTCTGTCTTTTCCTGAATCTCTTCTGACTGTCTCAGCACAAAAACAACAAACAAAAACAACCAGAAACAAACAACAGCAGTGGCCTTTCCTATGTAAACAGGAAATAAAATACATTAATTAACATGAATACATTTTTAAGCCACTCTTCTCATTTTATCAGACACATTTTACAGTACACATCAGGTTTTAACAATGTAAACTTCATGAATTAATTTAATAAACACCATGAATTAACTTTAATGTACATTTTTATCTGTCTTTGCAAAACATGTTTTTACCATTACCCTTAATGAATTTACAGTACATTCAGAAAGCAAAATCATGTGCTCACTTACTCTAGCTTGTAGCTTGAGAGCCTCACCCTGCACCTGGATGCAGCTCACGCACACACTGCTCTCTGTCTCCCCTCTACATGGGTAACAACACACAGCTTCGCAAACAACACTTTAACACTGAAAATGCAACAGTAACCAAGACTTCAGTACACCAAACGCAACTTACGCTGACCCGTGGTC
>JAFBJQ010000247.1:42202-120561 GCA_016785345.1 Trinectes maculatus
ATTTGCAAACACTTATTTATATTTATGTGCCAATGATGTGAGCAAGTAGAAACAGACTGTATATTAAAGTTTTGGTTTTCTTTCTTGATCTTTATTAATTTTCTTGGTGGACTCTGTGTCTGTGTGGAAGAAATAGTTATTTCCATACGTCCCGTGTCTCATGTCTCTTATTTTGAAACACATACGTGTATCTTTAACCTGACATCACTCACAATGCGAGGCCCTGCATCGCTTTTGCGCCACAGCCTCCCTCTTATCTGACATAAAAAGGCCGTCTCCTGTGTCTCAGCTTGTTAAATGAGCCTGAAAACAAACATTCGCACAGGAAAAGTGCACTGCTAATAATAGTTTGCACGCTTGATATCTAATTACCTGCTCACTATGTTGCAGCACCTGCGTAAGCCACTTGGTTAGGTGTGGTTAGGCGCCGCTCTGGTCCTCACTCATACCATAAGCAAGAACTTATGTAGCATGACACGCCACTATGGTGTTCCACCAACCCGCTGTCAATCAAACACATGACGCCATCACTCTGACCTCCTGACACCTCCTGGAGAGGCATTTCTTACTTTGCCTTTAAAAAATCATTTCATTTCTGTATCTGTGATGATGATGATGTTGATGTCGTCCTTTTGGCCTGGGTCATTATGCTTCAGCTACATCTCCTCGAAGCTCCTGCAACACGTTTTTTGGATTTGATTTCAATTCAAGTTAGTTGAACACTCCCCTGAATTGTAGATCACCTGGCTGCAATGAACCTGAACCTGTCATCTGAACACAAGCTTCAGCGGACAGGACCCAAATCAAGAACGTCTGACCTTTAGTACAAAGGAGATAAGTGGGTAAAAGGCCAGAATGGAATCGACTTTAACTTTACTGCTGAATCACTGCCTGCTGCAGGAGCTTCTCATTTTACACAACGTAGCTTCTAAATGTTCTAAACTTCAGACTTTCTGATAGTTCACACACACACACACGCACACGCGCACACAAACACACACACCAGCCTTACCGCCTGAACCTCCTCTATGTGAAAATGGTTAAGTCCAGTACAGTGGGTGTCATCAGACTCAGTTGGTTCATGTTGGAAGTAGTTCTTTTGGTCATTCCATTCCTTCTGTGTCATTACACTGATGTAGCTGTGCCTGCATAAGCACACTGTTGGCCTAGTACACAGTACAAGCTAATGGAGCACTATTAAGGCCCAGTGAAGAGTAATCAGAGTTTTCCTCTGGAGTAGGAGGGCGGCGCATTGATTCCCTCCTCCATTATTTACACTGTTCCTGGGCAGGATTAAAGAGTAGTGGTGAAATAAGGACATTTTAAATGCCAAACACGCTCAGCTTAACAGGAGGCAAATGTCATGCAGAAGGTCAGCGTTCCGCGATTGTAAATAGGTAAACACTATATGTGACGGGCTTTTAACTTTGCTGTTACTCTTATGGAATCTGCAATGTGACGGCATAATTCCTGTGTTATTACGTTGTCGGCACTCGACCCGCTTCCATTGTTTACAACCACCGAACGAATAAATTGTTTTAATCTCCCACGGTTCTAGAAGAGTTTACAGGGAATATTTACACTGAGAATATTTACTCTTCCTCACTGCACTGAAGCTGCAGCTGGGGGGTGGAGGGTGAGAAGTGAGCGGTACAGTGGAGGTGGGACTGGGTAATCATCAGGACACATCGGTTTATTCACCAGGCTGACCGGTGGAGCAGCCAAGAGAACTGCTGCAGCCTCAGCCCCGCACTGGGTTTATTATGGGAAATATAGCGTGTTACTGCTCTCACCTGGAGCAGAGACATAAAGAGCGAGGGGATTTGTTTATGTTGTTGTTAGGCCTGCGTTCACCTTTACAGGCCTGGCCGACTGCAGCGTTCCCTCACAGAGCTGCTTCTGCTGGGTGCTGATGAAGAAGTCATCATTAGATAAGAAATGTATTGGCTGCAAACGTGTGTGTGTCAGCTATAATTGATCCAGTGAGGCTGAAAGCGCCAACCCAGCTGCCTTTCACCTATTAAAATCAACAACCCCTTCTTGTCCGCGCTTTGCTTTTTATTTTTTTAAACATATATATATATATATATATATATATACACACATATATATATATATATATATATATATATATATATTTCTACATATCTGTAGATGCATTGATGGGAGGGTGGGAACGCGAACAGATGGACTTTAATCTCAGATTTCACACAGGCGAGAACCTGCTTCAAAGTGGAGGGGCCTGAGGGATGAAGGGAGCGAGACGGAGGCAGAGAGAGAAAAGCTGGAAGAATAAAGAACAGCAGCATTTACATGAGGAGAGACAGAGAGAGAGAGAGAGATGGATCCAAGGCTGCATACAATATTTAAAAGGCTGGAGATGGAGACAGCCTTTGCAACAGCGACTTCTTTGAGCTGTAACTATTATTTCAAGGACGTACCAAGGTAAATATCATCCCTGCAGTGAGGAGGGCTTTTTTTTGTGCAGTTAGAAAAACATGCCAACTGCCAAGGCTCATCATGGGCTTCTCCACCTCCCCCACCAGAGTTAATAAAACTATATTTAGTCCAGACGTCAATACACACACACACACAACAGTCGGTACAGTGGAATTGCCTTTATGATTTGTTTCTCGACATGACGTACTGTATTCCGAGTACGGTATTTGTTTGGTATCAAACAAACACTTTACTCTCTCTCGACTTCTCTCTCTATGTATATATTTTCTTTTTTCTTTTATATGTATATGTATACACACAGACCAGGAGAAGCGACCTTTATGATCTGCAAAGATATCTACAATCATGTATTTATTTACACAATACATTACATTTAGCATGTGGAGAGGACACAGAAACATACACATGTACAATGTGTACACAGCACACAGTTGACGAGTACAGTACATATATACCGACTTTGCATACACCTGCATTGTATTTGTTTTGTCTCTTGTATTTTTTTTTTATATTTGCAAATGACAAATATACAGGTCGTTGTCCTGGCTGTAGCTCGGCGTTACAGGGGTGGATCATCCCCGCCTGCTGTGTTATTGCTGTTATTCACACGGGTTCACTCACACCACTGTAATAATCGATCCTTCACAATCTGAGCTGACCACTTAGCGGGTGACGCACACTGACCCGCGGTCACATTAGCGCTCGCTGCTAAAGGAGACGGAGGGACACGTCGGCATTGATCAGGGCGTTCTAATCTCAGCATTAAGATTAAGAGCCCTCCAGTTAATTACAGAACAAAAGGCAGGAGGCGCTCTCTTCAGATCCGGAACATGATTAAAGGAGCAAAAGTTCACTGCACAAATTAAAACACTACTGCTTTTCAAGAAGAGACTGTTAAACCTGTGAATGGACATATAGCTGGACTGTGTTTCCTCTGGTTTCTTTAAACTAAGCCACAGGCTGCTCGATTCAGTCTCATATACATTCAGGAAATCTATACGTTTCTTATTGAATTGTTCAGCCTGGTGCATGGAAATAACTAAATCCTTCCTTTTGTAAAACAGCAAAAACGTACAAACAAAAACAAAAGATATGTTTGTGATTTTGTTCCAGGGCCTCTGGTCCTCTGTACCCAAAGACCCAGACCTATCAATGGGTAATTTACTGTTGGGATGGACTTGTCTCTGGTGACAGATCACTACACCCCCCTACGTATGCAGTCTTAATCAAATAAGCTGCTCTCGCCTTATCAACCCGGACAAGCTTACTTCGGATAAGCCTGTCGTTTTAAGCCACTTCAGAGTGGGAATCAGCCCCCGGGGGTGATGACAGTCAGCTCCGGGATCCTGAGATCCAAGCTCCGCTTTCCCGTGTTATTGTCTGAGGCTTGGCCCGAGGCTCCGGAGAGAATCACTTCCTCTAATGGAAAACTACTGTCTGCCACTGAGGACATATGACTGTGCGGAATACGGATCAGCCTATCTGGACTTATGCACAAGACAGGATGAAGCTCTCTGTCCGATAGGAGGCTATTTTGGAATTGTAATAACCACTGAAGTCTACTCTGATTAAGCAATACATCTGGAATAGACCATTGTGTATGGCGGAGTGGTGTTTTCCAGCACTGTGATAATAAATAAAGAAAACCACAGAAACGTGGCAGAGAAGAAGAAGAAGAAGAATGAAAAAAAAACATTTCCTTGTGTACTGGCCCATATTATAACTCCGGCCTGGGGATTTAACATTCAGAACCATCATCACAATGCATACAAGAAGGCACATGGTGAATTATTTGTTCATTTCTATGGAGGATATAGGTTAATGAGCACTACACTGTTGGTTTAGTCGAGTCTTTGCTGTAGATATATGATTCATTATTTACTCATCCCCCTACATGTCTACAGGGTTCATGTCTAATGGAAGAAACAGACCCGTCCCCTCTAACACATCTCAATAAAGAAAGACATACACACTTCAGTGTCAATGTAGAATGGACACAGTGAGGCTCAGCAATGGCTGCTCTCCTACAGACCCCAGTGCCACAGGATGGACAAACACCATATGCCTCACGGGCTTCCTCTTTCCCTTGTTCTCCACAAAATGAGGATGTGCGATACAACCATTAACCCCCACCCCTACACACACACACACACACACACACACACACACACACACAGTATCTCGGGTGGGGGTGAGAGGTGTCTGTTTGTGAAACTGGATGATGGCATTTTGGTTACGCTGGCTTGACTGTTGGGAGGTGGGAGGCACAGGTCTGATTTTGTCGAGTCTGGAAAGAAAGAAAGAGAGAAAGAGAATATCACCAACTATGCTGTGTCACATTCTGTCCACTGCACTCACTGTTTTTTTTTTTTTTTTTGAAAAACGCAATCACGCATTTCACATCTCCACTTATTCCAAGCACAGGGTGTCATTTTCAAACTGCAGCAGCGAGGGCCCTGTAGTGGTTCACGTGACTCGGAGTGCTCTCACACACTAATTGCAGAGGTGCAGAGTGAGGCGGAGGGTCCGGCGGGACAGGGATCCCCTTGAGGGGATTGTGGGAGGGTAAAGCAGGAGGGCTGAAGGTCGAGCCTCCAAACTCAGGTTGATTCTGAAGGATTTCACCAGCTCCGGAAAAATATTTTCCACATTAAATGTTCGTCAGGAGAGCATCAAGTAGCCTCAAAGTCACATTAATATTTGATATGTCATGATAACGCTGTGTCCTCTGTAGCATATTTCATTTTGTACTGTCTAAGGCTTGTTAAACTGGGAATAATTTAGAATTCCCTTCATCCGGAAGGATTTTATGCTGTTAGTCTGTTGCTAATTCCGGACGGAACCATAAACCCTCATCATCATCATATGATCATCATCATCATCATCATATAACTATTTTGCATCAACTGGAACAATATGTATGATCACACGTGTTTAAATCATTAGATATTAGAAATTAGGAGAGTTTTACGCTTCTGTCACTTCCACCCTTCAATCTTGAAATAATTTGACCTTTATTTGACCCCAAATATCCCATGTATGGAATGTTTATACACGCAAAATTATTTGCTATTTTTATACAGACCGCTTGAAGACTTTTGAAAAATCTCCAGAGTTTCCAACATTCAAGCATTAAAATTTCTTAACCCTTTACTGACCCGACATATAATATATTTTCATATATAAAGCTGTTCCTATCACAGACTGCATTTGATAAGATGTAAGAACCTTTAAATCAAACTGAAAACAAGATACTGCCACTTCTCTGTGTACATCCTGAAAACATATGACGAATTCCCAAGGGTCCTCAGATTCAATACCCTACAGCTTCTTGACCTGTATTTCACCCGACACTATATCACCTTGTCAACACGCGGGCAGTCATCGCATATAACGTAAGTATGAATGACTATAAAGATAAATAATTGAAACTATAAATCTTTTAGTGGATTTTTAAGAACCTTTTCACCTGATGCTAAAAATGTTTCTGACCTTTACTTGATCCGATAACTAAGTTATATCTTTTAAGAAGAACAGCACCATGAACAGTTGAGTAATCCAGAAACAACAATACCTTTCACACCTGTGAGGTCGTGAGACACAGGGTCCAGTGTACCTCGGTCGTCAGCCTGAAAACAAATACAGACAACATATTACCATGTGAGATCACATGACATGAACACATTTTGCAACAAATAATATGAAAATAATATCAAGACAGTCAGTTATTGTAACAGTGGACATATTTTATCATAGTCTTAGAATAAAGTTATTTGACTACACAGTCTGTTAAAGTATTACTGCTATTTATCATCGTTTTTTAAACAGTCTTTTGTGACAGATATCTTATTATTCCTAGCTTGGTCTAGATTGAACAGAGACAGGAAAACATATTACAGTTAGGTTTAGAGAGGGTTTATGAGTAACTAGGTTAGGGGAGAGGTTAAACTGGGTCAGGTTGTTTACCTTGTGGGGCGGAGGTCTTTTTAAACAGCTACTGCCATCCTCTCTCTGCGGAGGTCAGCTCGGGGTCATTTAGAGTCTCGTTAATGGACGGGGCAAAGGCAGGCTCTTTAAACGCCCGAGAGATGGTCACATGACCGGAGGAGAACAGAAAGAGCAAAACAAGAAGAGAGAGAGAGAGCAAACACCTCCCCCCACCCCCACCCCCAAACCACCCCACCTCCTCCCCGTACTGCGGCGAACAAGGCCTGGAGGAGGTCAAGGAGGCTTTCAAGCGGCGCTAAGAGCTGTTGCAGACAGGGTAAACACTCGCAAAGTTAATGTGTGTTTACCGATGATGCCTGACGTGATCAGCGTTCGCCTCACAGCGATTTATATGAGCAAACACGGTGGACAGGTTTCCGAGCGTGGCGGCGTCGCTATCGTTAAATCCCCTAAATCTGCGTCGGACATATTTCCCACAGAATGCATCACATGCCGCTCAAACACAAATAGGACACCGGTCTTATCAGATTACCAGGGTCGTCCACAAGGTCACTAACAGCCGTTTGCTGTTGGCACTGTTTGGAAGAATTTGTTTGAGTAGTTGTGCTCTCACGTTGGAGCATATGATGTTTTATTTTGTTAGTTATAATGAAATCTGTTACCTACGGCTCCTGTTGTTTTTCTTTTTTCCACCTACTCCTCCAAACACTTCAGGCTCTTTTATTCGTGCGTGTTAGTTTAAATTATTCCTTTTTATGGCCCCGTAATTATTCTCTCAAACACAAATGTTTTCTTTCAAAATGTTTATTCAGCATCAACAAAGAGGGAAATATTAAAGGGCTTACATAAGCTCAAAATCAATATCGTCGAACAAATCTCTAAATGCGTCTGAATACCAACTCACCAGCACGTGTTTAATATTTTTTTAAAAAAAAGCCTGTTATGCCTAAAGAGTCATGAGGAGTATCGTGTTTCAGATTTAAAACAAGACAAATTTAAGACATCGAAATGACTTATTTAGAGAATCTAAATAAAATAAAATAAAAAAAAATAAAAAAAAATCACAGAAAGCTCCGGGACTGTTTTGCAGCTCTGGTTGATGGGTGTACATTATGTATGAGTTTGCAATTATCGATTTATTAAAGTGGGGGGGGGGGGGGGGGGGGGGGGGGGGGCGGGGGCATAATCATGAACACAGCTACACAGGCTTTTCAGAATAAAACAGCCGACAATATCCACAGTTGCACACCATGCTTTTATAAGCCCTTTAACACTAAAGAACTAGTATTTTACAAAAGGAGGAGGAAACAGCAATACAATATGTATACAGTATGTATGACGAGTCTTTGTTCAGTTCTGTTAATGTCTAATTTACAAGGGACACAACTTCACCAATTACCCCTCAGAAAGAAATATCTACTGTACTGCACTTTCCTAGAACTAAGCTACTACATTTGTGATCAACCACGCAGTTCAAGGTTTAAAGAATAAAGGGCTGATAAATTAAGTTGCACCGGCAGCTGTGTAGAAACGTTGTGTCCAACAGCCTCTAGTGGTTTACTAATCATTACCCAGTGGAATAGCTTGATACACTGTCATTCTTCACAATCACATCGAGAAACTTTACGTACTATAGAGTCTTTCTTCATCTCAGGTCAATTTCTCCTACAGGGAAGGATAGTTTACCATAAATGCTCTGCACGTTTTATCCAGTACTATGTGTGTTTTTATAATTAGATGGACTTTTTCTTTTGAATCCATTGCCTTTGCTATCCGTGTTTCAATTTTTTATTTTTTATTTTTTATTTTTGCGGTTTAGTTTTCAATTCTAAAAAGGAGGGAGCGTCCAATACAAAAATCCATTACTTGGGTTGAAACAGCCATGAGGACTCAGGTGCGGGTTGTATAAACAGTTCAATATCTGGTGTACGGCTGATCTCTGTACACTCCCTTGGTTGTTCGTGCTGGTGGCGCCTTGCCTCGGTTGTTTGCCCACTCTTCCTGACCTGATTGCGAGGAACAGAGAAGAAACAGATGGAGACCGATCACAGAGAGATTTTTAAAACTTCAAAAGTCACTCCTTCGGAACAGCGGCGAGTCGAGTCTTTGCGGCTCCATGCAAATGCACGCACAGTGAAAACGCTGCAGCAGACTTTTAATCTGGCATCGATGTTGTTCATTAGAACAAAAGAATCACTGTGACCCTTGAACACAAACAGCGACACCAGGAAACCCGACTTTCACCTGGGAAGATGCATCTCAGATAATTGAATGAGAGGATCAAATAGCGAGTTGAAAAGGAGCCATTTAGTGGCTCCCAGCAAAAAGGTCACAATTACCATTAGCCCAGATCAGCTCCTGTTCACCCCCCGGTTCTGTCAATGTGAGAGTGGCGGTATCGATGGCACCCTTTGTCTGATCTTCAGCCAGGGCTGAGACTTCCCTGGAGCTGCGGCTCACAAAGGGTTGTTGTTTTTATGTGTACAGGCACTCTGTGTTGGCAGCACACAAGCCAATACCCCTTAATTAAACCTGTCACCCTTCCACTGACAGTCACTTTGAAGAAACAGACCAAGGTAACCTTGTGTTCTCTACAACAAGGATGCACATCGCCACTGTTTATCTGTTTGGTCTGAAGTGTCGCCTTCATCCTGTGTGACCCTCGCGTGTGCAGTTACCTACCACTATAATGAGGGGGCTCGGCTTCTCCATGTTTGCGGTCACAAAAGTTCGGAAAGTTTTTTTTTTGCCTACCTCTGACTTGCTTCCAAATAAATAAATGGTAAATAGAGTAAATAAATAAATATTAACAGCTCTACAGAATGGAATGAGCATGCATACTGTACAGTGGGTCCTCAATAAGCTCAGTGACGTGTGGGAAGGCTGTTTTAAATAAGAGCTATGTGCTTTTCCTAAAAAGGAAAAGAAAACAAATATCAAATATCTCGAGAACACAGAAATTAAAGTATTTCCTTATTTCTAATAAAGCATTAACATATAGTGCTAGATCAGAAATCATTAAAATGTTAAGGTGGTAGCTGACTCCAGCAGCCCAATACCAAGAACTCATCCCTTTCTAACTCGACGTCTGACATGATTTCACTTTGCCCTGTTCTGCTGCTGCCAGCTTCATATTATCCAGTTCAAGCTACTTTATCAGCAACAGATCAACCTTCAGCTATTCACCAGCATGGCCCACTCTACTGTACATTAGCTCTATTGTCACTGAGATGCTGCCGCAGAAATGACCTTGTCCCACTTCGCCCAGTATCTGACAGTGAGCTGACACAGTATCGCTGAACTTATTATCTCAGTGCTGCTAACACAGCCTGAACTCTGGGATCTGTGTTATTTACACTTATTTTACAGCCTCACACATAAAGCTGCTCAGTGACAGCGATGTTACACATCAGCATGGAATAAACACAGACAACGACACACAGACAAAGTTGTGAAGGAAGTTGTGAAATGATGACGTTTTTGTGAACCTGTGGATTCTTGAATACAATCCACATTGTACTAAGCAAGATAAACCAGATGATCAGAAAACATAACAGAAAGAGTATTTTATCAAACGCATTCATGTTATCATTTGTCTCTTGACACTATAAAATGGATTTAGAGACAATAGAACTACTCTTGCACCAGTTTAAGTTGTTGAGGAAATCTAATCTTCAACATGAAATCCTGCATACAGGAGGCTTTATAAATAATCATTTGACATCAACAAAACCATTCCGTACTTTTGAGAGAATTGATAAGGCATGGAACAAACAAGGCAGCAACCTTGTGGTTTCATAGTAACCTGTGGAATAGTTGTAAATGTGTACACAGTAATTTGTTCAGTTCAGAGTGTTCAGCCAATTATTGTTTTTTTCTCCATATGTACAATATATGTAGGTTTTTAAGGCATGCAGCTCCTTTTATTTGATACATACATTGATAAGATTTTGAAAATGTCTAAAACATATTACTGATTGCAAGTAAGCAGGTAATATGTGAAACAAATAAAACAACAAACCAATGAAAATTGATTTTAAAAATATTGTCTATCTATCTATCTATCTATCTATCTATCTATCTATCTATCTATCTATCTATCTATCTATCTATCTATAGATAGATTTATCTATCTATAGATAGATAGACAGACAATCTATTGATAGATAGATATCTATCTATCTGTCTATCTATAGATAAATAGATAGAGCTGTCTATCTATAGATAGATAGATGGATAGATCTATCTATCTATCTATCTATCTATCTATCTATCTATCTATCTATCTATCTATCTATCTATCTATCTATCGCTCGATAGTTATATAGATCGATCGATAGATCGATAGATCGATAAACTGATAGATAGATAGAAAATGTTGACTGCTGACGATACACTGGAAGAAGAAAGAGGTCTGTAACTCACCATAAGAATCATATGATTCCCCACTGTGTCCATATTCATAGTAGTCATCTGAGCTGTAAACAGGCAGAAAAATAAGGTAAACAAAATAATTGAATGAAATGGGAATATAATAATAGTAATGATAACACACATTCTGCATCAAAGACATTGCAATTGTCAGGAAATGGAAAGCAAAAATGCAATATAACTCATTTTCTGTATTGTGGAGCATCAAAGTCATATTTATCACCCTCCAATTACATTTCAAAAATACAATAATTTATTTAGCGGTAACAAAGAGTGCACATGACACTTTTAGAAACACTCTGCTGGATATAAAAACAATAATAATAGAAAAAGGGGCAGCTTTCAATCACTCAAAAGTTTGGCCACATTTGTGGTTTTACAAGGCAATTTCCTCCACCGTGTGTGTGTGTGTGTGTGTGTGTGTGTGTGTGTGTGTGTGCGCACACCAACTTCCAGTTCCATATCAGTGCATATGGAGATCTATGAGCAGTGGCAGCTTTAATGAAAAATAAAAAGACGGGAAGGCGAGCAGCATGGCGGTTCATTCCTTTGCTCATTTATTTATTTATTTATTTTTTTATTTGGCGGTCACCGGTGAGATGCTGACAGAACAATCCAGCGTCAGTATCATTCAGTAACAGCGCTATCAGTCAGGAGAGGCAATTCATCATAAGGCTGCCACTGAGCCGACACCAGCCATCACAGCTGGGTCCTCTCCGCCTGCCTGTCAGTCTGTCAGCCACAGCAGCACCTTGCTGCTCTCCGGATTAGAGAGCTGAAGGCGCCATCCAAAGCCCCATCGCACCACATCAACGCCGCCCTGCAGCTGAGGGCAAAGAGGTGACAGCAGTCACACAGCAGTGTGGAAGTAACGGATTACATTTTTCTCCTGTTCCTGTAATGGAGTAGCTTTTAGCAGTCTGATCCCGAAAGCCAAGCTAAGCTTCTGGAGTCCGGGTTGAGACACTCCGCTCCTTTATCAGATTACACCAGTTTGCAACTCTCGGGGAAATCAATTCCTATAAAGTCACGCTGCTATTAAATCTGCTTTACTCCCAGCAGTCGCCTCCCCTAAAGAAAAGCAGCTGGACCATAATTATGGAAAAGTATGGAAAGTTCACAAACTCAGATTTTTCAACAATGCTTCCTCTATGTATATTTAAAATACCTATTATATTTCATCTTGGCACAACATATTGTGATGATGGTTTACATGAGCCTTCCTGCTGTAATGTTAGTTTGCTCTTTTATATTAGCTAACCTTTTATTGTAGGTACCTGCATTTCAAATAAAAACAACTAACTGTAACACATCTTTGTACAGACAGAGCATCTGTTACTGTGGAACACTATTGGCAGCTCTCCTCAGCATTAGCAGATGGGGAATGCTGAAGTGTTGCATAATGCTTGAAATGATTGCATTTTGTCGAGCGTCTTTGTCATTGAAATAAATACGCACAAAAAACTTCCATCAAACACAACACTGAAATGTTTTATGCTTCTTTACTTTTCATCTCTCAGGGGACTCTGACATTGAGATGAGGGATGAGTGGTGGGAAAACACTGTGCACGCTCATCACTGTCCGCGTTCATCCAGCATGACTGGCTGGGAAGACGTAACAAAGAAGAGGAGCATAAAGAAAACAGATGCATGGCCCATAATTAAGTTTATAAGCACTAACAGCATGCAGAAGCAGATGTACAATCATATTTTGTGATACTTGTTATTATAATTCCTGAAACCGAATGATCAAATTAGATTTTGGCGTTATTGATCATACAGAGGGGATTATTATTGTACAAATATAGTAATAATTTTACATCTGGCAACGTCTCGATTCTCACAGTTATTGTTTCCTCACTTGACGGCAGTTCATTTACAGCCTGTTTGTGGATTTTCCAGAGTAACTGATAGTTGTGTCTCGCACAAACTTTGGATTTTCTTCAAACTTGTGTTGTAATTCTGTGACTTTTCACCTCCACTGTAGCATCTCAACAACAACAACACAATATTGTGCAGGGCTACAGAAAATATCCTGGCTTGTTATATTATGTAGATGCCCACTTTGGCGGCCTCCCCGCCACTGATGATGCGTCTCGACAGCGAGAGCGCCGCAGCCTGATTGGCTTTATTGTTCTCTGCAGCGTTTTCTTGCAAGGGATGAATACGACAACATGACCAAATTGAGGACAGTGGGAGGGATCATTTGAAGTGTGCTCCAGCGGCTCAATGAGACATGAGACAGCTCCCTAAAGAGGCTTCCGCCTTAAGTCGGGCTTAGCATAAATTTTACACAGGCCATATTTCAGCTCCAAACAATGCACAGGCAGCAGCAGCAGCAGCAAACAAGGCTTTTAATGCAGTGGTCCCTCTCAGTAGAGGCCGGGCTATGGCTCTAAGCATGAGGCTTCCAGTCTGCCCCTGTGGCTGAGGTGCCACCATGCATCTGCCACGGATGTGAAAGTCAGTGGAATATCCTTGACACCCGTCATTGGCCAACAGGGACAGAGCGAGGGAGGAGAGAGAAAGAGCGAGCGAGACAGAGACACATGTGACAAGTGAAGGCACGCTTTGGCTTGTCGTGTTGTGTACCCCGAGACAAGAGCTGACAGGATACTAAATAATTAGATTTCACACTATGCTAAAATGCAGGGATGTATTCCAGAGAGGTCGCCTTTGAAATAAACATCAATTTTTTTTTTAGGAGTGTCAGAAAATCAATTTGCCACATTTCACAGGTGCTTGCAGACATATTGTGAAGTATGTGCGTACAGGATTACTCAGACTCCCCTGTACAGCCCCGGTTCATATTTAACAATAAAAAATAAAAAACAAACTCACATCTTGACTAACATGTTTCCAACCCCCACGTGATGTAGGTTATCACCATTTTCCCATAATATATTTATTTCTGTTCATAAAATAAATTGGGAATTACAGGAAAAAGATTCCTGTAAAAATGCCTTTACTCACATTTCTCTGTTGCTAAAGGCTAAAAGGGCCAATAATGGTGGAATAGCAGGAGGAAGGCTGCCAGTGCAGAACTGCTCTTTGCACAAAGGGGGGAGTTCAACAAAAGCTGTTAGGCGCCTCTAATTTCGGAGGTGACATTTTATCAATAACGCTGCACAACTTCTCTGCCCAGTTACTTTCTCTTCTCGGTTACAGAGGCCGATGAATCCCGAGCAGCCTCCTGAAGGTCAAAGACTGTGGTAAGATTCTGATTTGTGAGGCCAGAGTTTTCACCAGCACCTACTGCCCTACAGCACTACTATCAATCACGTCCCTTCAGGGTGTGTGTGTGTGTGTGTATCTGAAATGTTGCCATTGTAATCAGTTATTTAGTCATTTATGTCGAAAAGCAGCTGCTGTGCTCAGATTATGATTTTGCCTAATCAAGCATTCAACATGAAGTTAACTTTTCTCCAGTAAACTAAAGCATCATTTGTAGAAACTTTAAAAATCAATGCTATCACCAAAAAAATTTAAAAAAAAAAAATGCGTTGTACATAATGACAACAAAGCTATATCTTTGTGCAAAACGATCTCAATGTGCAGATAAAACACTGATCTGGTCATTGGCTCTGTTTATCATCACCAGTGCTGAATCTCAGCCTCTGTCTTAGAACATAATGTAAACTGAGACGAGGTGCTCTGATTGGTTAGATGTCGCACAGGGATTCCTCCCTGTCATAGGTGTAAAAGTGCCTTGACTATCGAAATAGGTCAGCTTTTAATGTGACATTCATTAGCAGAAGGCGTCTGCTGCTTTGTGTCTCCCTTAACTTCAAGAAGAACAGACAGAGAGAGAAAGAAAAAAAAAAGACACATCCGTCTGAAGTGAAACACAACACCTATTAGATAAGTGTGTCGCTTTCATCAGGCGTCTGACTCCAGGCCTAGTTTTCCACAGGTAAAGACCCAGACTCTCAAACACATCTGTCATCTCTGCAAATGCTTTGTCTCAAACGCCGATGTCGCTGGTCGACAAACAGATGGCGGTGTTAAATCTGAATGATGTAGTGCGCGTCCCCAGTGGTCTTTGTTTTCTTACATCGCCATCACTCTTCCAGGCGTCTGTGATAAATTTGAAGAAATCCAGTGGGACATAACAGAGGAGTGCAAAGGTAATGCGACGGGAGACAGGCTGCTTCTCCGCTGTTTGCTCACTTCTTGCATGGTGCGAACTCAAACTGATCACGACTGCAAACGCTTTGGCAGAAACACTTCCCTGATGAATCTGCCGTGATCGAGTTTTTCATTCATGCTTTGGCACAAGGCTGGAAAAAGTAAAATGATGACAAATAAAAGCCGCACACTGAAAGCTCTGGTTCACTGATGATTTCCACAGATAACAATACAATGAAAATGAATGGAGGAAAAAACAGCACTACCCTATTTTCTTTTACCAGTTCATATGAAATGAAGCTCACATAATTCCAAATGGAAACCATCTTTATGGATACAGTGGTGATTGCCCAGTGTGGTGGCTGATTGCAAAGCCATCTTCACAGCGAACCTCCTGCTGAAGAGTCACAGAGAGGGACACGGTAGCCTGAGGCAAAGATTTGATTTTATAAATGAGTCTCCTCTCTGGTTTTGAAGCAACCAAATTACGCTGCTTTTTGCCTTTTTGGTAAAAAAACAAAAAACAAAACCGTTATCTTTCAGTGAAAATACAGCCTCATCAAGTCAGTTCAGTCGCATGTATTCTCTAAAAACCTCCAAAGACTGATATGGTTTGTTACATTTTAACCATCTATGTTTTATTTAAAGTGCATTAAAGTTATATAAGTCGTTCTTTTGTCTTGGGACAGAGACAGGGTGGTGTAAACCCCACTTCCTGTCTCCGCTGACAGTCCAATTCCTGCAACAGTGCCTGTCACTCACCAATGCTGTTGAAAAAAACGAGGATGCACTATACTAAATGGATGCTGTCTGCCTTGATGCTCACAACAACAAGACCTCAACGTCACAACCTCACCTACACGTGAACGCACCGAGACACTGATGTATGTGCATGCTGGGCCTGTGTGATGAGACAGAACAAGTCAATCCTCTCTATCTGTAATTTATAAAACATCGCAGGAGACAATAGAATTTGGCCGTCAATCAAATCCCAAAGAAATCCCCCACAAATGTGATGTATAGTTTTTGAGATACTTTTGTTTCGTTTACTTTTCTTTGTTTACCTGATTTTTTTGGGGGGGTGGGGGGGGCATATATCGGTACCAGTTGATATTGGTATCGGAAAATAATAGTTGGACAATATCGCTGAATCGGATATCGGTAAAAAAGCTAATATCGAACATCCCTACATGAAAGTTTAAAAAAAATCATGAAACGTGAGAACAAAGGTGTTTTCCTCCTGCATGCAACTTGTGTCACGCCACACACACGCAACACAAAAAGTCCACACGACGCTCATGTCTGGTTTTCTATAACTGATTTCTAATGCAAACATGTTCGGTCTCCCTGAACAATCACCATAACTGGCAACACATACACAACTAAATGAAAAAGTCTAGCTAGACCATATAAACGTCCAATCCTTCCCTCTGGACTCACAGGCTCCAGCACCACTTTGCTGATGATTCACTGTGTTAATGGTCACATTTTATAGCCGTGAACTGGCTGCCGGTGGCTCGTTTGTGTTATTACTACATGATACAACAATAAGCATACAGCACATTCACGCATACACCCGAGCATCAGTTAACTATCTCAGTCTCACCATGTGAACGTACTTGTGTGAATGTGCATTCAGAAAGATGCCACACTGACAGAGGAGTCAGGGTGAGGGTTTAACGTCCCGCTTTTCACTGTTTGATCAACAACCTGCAGATGTATCATGGACATCTCAAAGATATCTGCCAGCGTGTGTGTGTGTGTGTGTGTGAGTGTGTGTGTAGTTTAAGGGCTCTTTTGAGCAATCGATTTCACAGTGCTACAGTATGAACCTTAGGATCCCGGCCTCTCTCTCTCTCTCTCTCTCACTCTCCTCTCCTCTGTGCCTGTGTCTTGTACTAAGATTTACAGTTGTTCCTTGGGGACGGATCTGCCCTTTAAAACACTGTCACACAGCTATCCTTGTACCCGCGGGCCTCTGGGATCCGGCCTGCCGCGCAAAGCGTACCGACGAAAGGTCCAAGGGAAGGTGCGAGGTGTCAGCAGCCGGCGTTCTCTGAGGTGTCAAGTATGAAATAATGCTTTGATTGCACCCGAGCTGTGAGAGACGACCTTGCTGTGACCTCAGCGCTCGTCCAGCCAGGGCTGTGCCGCAGCCAGCCTCCTTCTCATTTCCCTACAGAGACGTCGCCTTCTCGACGCTAGTAAAATTAAAAACGCAGCATCATCCGGCCTCCTTGACCACAGCACTCGATTGTTAACTGATCACTGTAGGTTTTGATAACTCTCCAAATAAGAATGTAGCATAAACATGGTAAGAGGTAATGTTTGCGTGATCCGAGAGCCAGCGGTGGACTGTCACAGCTGTCATGCTGAGGTAATGTTCCACCGGGCTCCAGCTCTCCTCAGAAACATCTACAAACCATGAAATGTCTTTAGAGTCTAAAAACTGATTTTTTTATTTGGAGTCTCTTGTCTCTTGGTTGTGAGTGACTTTCAAATTGTGTTTCTTTTGTTGTTGTCGTTATGTCGTTATGCCGTATACTTTTACCTTTGGATCCTGCCGAGAGAGAGAGAGAGAGAGGGGTGTGTGTGTGTGTGTGTGTGTGTGTGTGTATAGACACGGTATATATGCTTTAAGAGCTTCAGATCCATCCTCTTCTTTTCTCCTCATGCTCACAAATGGCCTGTTTCAAACATAAGCCATTGGGCTAGTACCATGACAGCAAGGCTGTAAATTGTTCTGCTTGTTATCCTACAGCAACTGAAACCCTGCCACACAGTCAGAGCTCAGATTGGTGAGTGGGAGCTCCTTAGGCTGAGAGAAACATTGTTAGGAAGACTTCGTGTCCACACCATCACACACTAATACGAGCACAGACACACACACACACTCAAGGCCGTGCAGCAGCTGGGACCTGCTATGACTTTCCTCGGGCTTGGGTTGAAAATAATGCACCTCTGTCCATCACTGAGCTAAACAGGTTTGTGACTGTGAAGCAGAAGTCTACACAGTATTATCTTGTAGTATTACAGGTGGAGTAAATGGTTCTAATCTATTCTGTCCTGTGTGTGCTAAGGGGAAAAAAAGGAAAAAAACAACCATGGCGTTATAAATACAAACTGCAGCCAATCAGCAACAGCCACAGATGAGCGGTGAAGACAGTTTTAAAAATTGCCATTATTGGCTGAAGTCAGCCAGGTTTTAATAAATCAGGCAGAGGAGAGAGCACAATTGGACCAGGACAGAAATTTGGTCCCGGACTTATTGGGACCAGTCCACACTGTGAATGACAGGCAGACAGAGAGCGCCAGTACAGAACTGACAGGGCTCGCAACAACAACAACAACAAAAACGTCATGCATGCTTTTGACAGTACAGCAGCCTACTAATGAGGCCGCTCGCCATTAATTTGTCAAAAGACATATGTGTAAAGACACGTGGACAGATGCAAATGGTGCTCTGTTTGGAGACCTGACAGGTGGGTAATGTTCCCTTCGCCACGTCTGACAGAGCCAATGGGTAATTGTTTTGCTGTTGAGTTCAGCTGTTCTCCAGAATCACCTTCAGAGCCCATTGCAAACATGCAACATTTAAATGATTATTGTGTCATTTTAAAAAATAGTCCTGTATTAAAGGATGAAATATGATTATTCACAAACTGATGGCGTCACTGGAGGTGTGTATAAAGCTCGTGAGGTATTTGGATGATGTCAAACCTGCAATAACAGGTAACTTTTAAACCAAATCCAGGACACTGGACACAAAAGTATGATGTTCAGAGTGAATCAGCTGTCTCTGGAGGCACAGACTTTGCTGTCTGCTCCCTATTAGTTGCTTTGCCTCCCGCCAGATAACAGACATGAAAATCTCTTTGAGTCGACCCAGCCTCCAGCCTTTCCATGACGGGCTCCATTTCTCTTCTGTGCTGCTGCCGCCAAACCCCTCCCCCCTTACCCCCCTTACACCCCCCCTTATTCACAAAGCTGCTTTTAAAACAAATCGCTGCAGGTTCCTGAGGCAGACCTGCATCCGCCCAGTGAGCCTCTCCACAATGCTTCACCATACATCCTCCCCCTGAGTGGGAGAGGAAGAGGAATGTGTGTACACGTGGGTGTGTGATTTGCACCCCCCCACCCCAAAAAAAGAGATAGCACAAAAGATGGATGAGGCCTGGGTGACATCCATCCTGACACCTCCACGAAATAAAACATTGACCACCCTACGAACAAAAGCCACGAGACAGAATAATGTTTTTTCAACGCTGTTTCCCATTTCTCTTGCTGCTGCCAATGCAATCCAATTTTTGACACATAAATGTGGCAACAACCATTTTTCCTTTGAAGGCACCGCACGCAGGAATACATAACACGTTGCACATTACGTGCTGTTACAGTGGGGAACCAAACCAATGCAAAAGCCTTTGACCTTGTGTAGCTTAGAAAATATAAAAATACACTGTACTAGTATAAAAATATACTATATATATTCTCTAAGGTGATTAAAACAATGATGATGTATTTAATGGAATTCACTTCATGATTAGTTCCTTTGAATAAAATCCGACGGTGTGGCTGAGTCCACAGAGACTGGTTTATTTTCAGGACTCACTCACACAGAGATCGGTAATAACTACTACGTCCTGCTACTAACCCCATGGACTTTAAAGATGTCAACATTAAATACTGCTTCCCTGAGTTAATCTTAAAGGACAACTCAAAGGTCAGTCAAAACACTTAATTTCACCCTTCACCAAATACCTAACTAACAGGAAGAGAGCTGTAGGTTTTCAAACGGGCCAGAAAACGAGCACAAATGACTCCGAGTAGCTCATGTGCCATAATACAGCTGCTCTCCAGCATCGAAACTCTCTGTTTTATAAACTCTAATACTCTCACATTTACTGATGTTCAAATGAGCGACCAGCCAGCAGCACCCTCACTGCACTGAGGCCCACTCACACTTAACTGTCCTGCAACTCTCCAGCTTTATAAAGCCAGTTCAGTCTTCTCTATTGGTCATAGTGATAATGTACACTGCATTTAGAGTTATTCATTATTCATCTTGATTCATAGAAACTGGGTGAACAAATTACAAAATTTATGCAAAAATTTCGCTTTAAAGTCAAACACACTACGACGCAATGCTGGTTTCTGCTCAGTCTGCTGTTAATATAATTCCTTGGGTTAAAATGGTTAATGGCCTTTTGGGGGAAAAAAAAAAAACTGCACAACTTACTTTTGTCCTTGATTGCTGTAGCTGTTGTCGTACGATTCGTATCCCTGGTCGTCGTAAGCTGTTCCGTAGCCATCGTCATATTCCTGGAGGAGCAGCAGAGACAAAATGAGGCCAGTTAGCTGAGGTACAGAGGGAAAAAGTGCCAGTGAACGTTTCGATGCAGCAACCTGTGCTCCATCATAAACCTGTCAGCATGTGGGGTGTGGATGGGCTGAGGAGACACACTGTGTGTAGAAGGAGCAGCTTTGTGCTGCGTGGTATTCTATTGTGTTCACGATCCATCAGTTTCTGAGCAGCGCTTCTACTTCTACGACTTTTTCATGACATCCATTTCAGAGCACTGAAACATTCCACTTAGATATAGGTCAGACTGATTGGCGAGCTGCTGTTGGTGTGACAGACACCACGCAGCAGCACTACACTGGAAGCCGCAGCCCTGCCCTTGTCTGTGTCAGCTGACTGACGCCGGGATGTAAGGATTCGTGCTGCGGCGGCGTTTCATCGCCACCTCAAAGGATGAGCTTCGAACATCTGTTTGTGCCCCAGCGATCGGCCCCGTTGCCCACCACCACCCCATCAGAGCCCCCGCCAGCGAGAACATCAAAGGCAACTGGCGCCGCATCCATCCTCATTCTGGATAAATGGGACTTATGTTCCACAAAAGGCGTCGACCCCTTTGCGTCACCCCCCCCCCAAAAAAACATTTGCATGCTTGAACCTAACATCTGTAAGATTTAAGCAGCAGCAGCAAGTGCTGATCACATCCATATTAACATTAAGGCCCTAATTCCTGATGAGAAACACGCATTCGCTAAATGACAGCGTTTGACTTTGACTCTTTTATCTTTAATCCTCCAGTAACGAAGCGCGTGTGAAGGAACGACGTGCACATGACTCACACATCAACCAGGAGACTTCTCACACAGGGGAGGGGTGGGTGGGTCTGGAAAGTGCATTTTAGACAAAGTAGATATATTTAGTCACAGCTTTCTTTGGTCAGTAGAGAGGCGGGTTGCATTCAGGACCTGTTTGTGTAAAGGTCTTTCTTTGTGTGCTAGTGGGAGGTCAGTTGGTTTTTATAGAGCTTCTTAGTCAGCTGTGTTCTAATTGTCTTACTTACTTCTATGGAGTTGTGTTCACAGTCTGCAGACTCTACAGCATGGGAAAACAACAGACAACGAAACAACGAAAAAAACAACGAAAAAAAAAGTGCTAATATGATACATATTCCCACGAACTATCAGGTCAAACCAGAAAAATGTAAACATAACAATAAAGGACAAATGTAAACAAATCTACCAAAGTATATAAATAATTCATAAATAATAGTCACCTCTGTGTCAGCCTCCCACACTTACAATAAAGCAATCTCTAAATTGCACTGTAATTTACACACATAAATATTGTTGATTTTTGTAAATCAAGCTCATCAGAACAGTACATCCAGATCCAGCCTTGTATTGAACATATTATCACACAGAACTCACACACACAACAATAAACAATAAAGTCCCTGCTCCGCACAATTTGACAAAAAGAACAAAGATTGTTGTTGACATCTTGTGAACCTCTGAATACAGCCATTAAATAATCTGATGACTCTGCCTGGTGGATTTTTTTAAACATGTTATTATTATTATTTTTATTATTATCACTCTTATTTGGCTCTAACACAAACAACCAGGCCTAATTATGAATATGTATGATATTATCATCAGACCAAAGAGATTGATGATACTGCACTTTGTGGACTAAGTCAACCAACTCCATGTTCTCATTAGTGGCAAGATCTTTGGAAATAAAGTATGACTGTGTTCCTGTTGTTGCTCTCAGACAGTCATAGTGGTAGTTTATCACACTACAAAGGTCAGACTGTGAAAAAAAAATACAGGAACTATGGTTTCATAATTAACACATGCTACATTTTCTCCCACACAGGAAATATGGGACTCAGGTTACAATCACCGTTATCTCATACATGAATTGCTAATAATAAAGCAATAAGGAGTGGCGAAAGAAAAATGCAGCATTCAGTATTTGCTCAAAGTCCCCGCTATAGTCTTTGAAGCTGGAACTTGTGCGACAGCTTTAACTAAAAGCCGAGGTTATGTTGTGTGTTGTGAGAGACGTCAGTGCAGTGTAACTTTAAAATAATATGTCTGTTTTTTTTCAGAAACATGCCGCGTTTCGCCCCCAAAAAAACTTGCACTCATTCCGTTTCAATCTATTTTGAAGGTGTCTCTATTATGCAGTGCCTATTGCAGGCTGGAATAAACAAGCGCAGTTATGAATACACAATGATAGAAATCTCAGTGGGACAAAAAGTCAAATCGTGCAGCAGTGGTGGTGAACGCAGCCTTGGATGTCAAGTACAATGCTGAGGACAGTCAACACATATATGGCAACAAAGTAAACAGTCAACAGTGGTTACAACATATTGACAGCAGGAGAATGCCAGTTGGGCTCTACAGGTAATATGGAATTAATGATCATTAGTACATATCATACATACAAACGATGTGTCCCTACTTAAAAAAAAAACCCACACAATTATTTATATGTCATGAACTACCATCAAAAATTAAAACTCTTCTGTGAAGAGTGAAGTTGTGAAGTTTGGAAATTAATATCAACTAGAGAGTGAGTCCATACGTCTTGGCTGCAAATATATAAAATGGGATGTAAAAAAAAAAACATTCATCAGGCAATTAAAAAAAGCGGACATCTGATTTCTTCCGGCTGAGTTTTTAATGTTTAATGAGCAGCAGTCATAAAGAAATGCTGGCAGAGGGATTTAATCACAAATGAGGAGCTGTGTGGGCTGTTCCAGTCACAGTGACTGTGACTGATATAATAAGTGTTTATATCAGTCATTTCACAATTATCAGTGTAAACCCACGCAGATCATAGATTCAAGGAGATATACACTCTCCTTACTTTTAATGCATACTTTTGATTTATTTTGAAATGAACTCAATGAGCTGCATGTCTCAGTCAAAATTTACATTCCCCTCATCAGCTCATTCCTTCTGTTAGCATTCAGTGCTATAAAAAAATAGACTGCACCTGCTCAATAAACACAGTCTAAGCTGACATGTTAAGTCAATGGAATGTTAAGCACTATATTCTTCTGTTATATATTTCAATAATAGTCCTGAAGAATCATAAACATTGATATGATTTAAACTGTATGATGTAATTTATTATAATTATCACAATTACTAATAACTTCAGTCACATAATGCTGCTTTACATGTCCTTTTTCTTTATCTACACCCTTTTTGCTTTATTTTCAAAGGCAGTGGAGTAAATGTAGTAAATGAGACTTCTAATACAGTTTTATATTCTGAGAGTGGACTCCCATTTACACAGCGCGTTTATGCAAAGTGTTTTACAATCATACCTGGTGAGAAGCTGCCATGCAATGCACTGGCATAAGCATCAGCAGTAACTGGGCTTCCACAGTTGGGCGGCACATGGAAGATGCCTGAAGAGACTTTACTTGCATTTTATTTCACTAGTTTAGTCTGTGCAGGATGTCCAGAGGCTGTCCACATAATGTTGGGCCTGTCTATGCCAGTAAACAGAGGCAAATTCCATGTTCAGCGTTACATGATTTTATGTAATGACAACATGGTATCACTGGCTCGTTTTCCAAGAAACCAACTAGCAGCCCCTGAAGGCTGAAATTATGCCCCATTACACAGCACAGCAGTAAAGAGTTGGGTGAATGGGCAGAATATTGATGTTGCCGCCAAAAGAAGGACCAAAAATCAAAAGTCTTCACCCCCTCTGGAGCAAGACTTCTAACACAGTCGGCCATACATAAAAAAGATGCTCAGGTAAATTTAATGTAATGGATTCGCTCACTTAATATGGTGCTTGAGGAAAGTTTGGGAAAAATATTTGGAATTATTGTCTGACCATGAATCTAAGGTTTGAGCTCCTGGATCCAGAGCCTCTGATCAACCCGCACTCCAATGCACCAGTGGTGCAGATGTTAACTACTTCTCTCTGTGTAATCTGTGTCACATGTTCATAACAGTCATTATTATCTAAACACAAATCTATCATCCGAGACTTTGGTATTAGTACAGTGACTTTGTGTTTATTAGTTTTCAGCACAAGGCGTGCGCCATGAATAATTGAATCCTCCCCTCGTCAATACTGACTGTCTTCTCTCTGTCCACTCACTCTGGACTGTGCTGGGCTGGCGTTGAGGGCCACATTAAACTTTAACAATGGCACATTACCGACGTTTATTGGAGCAGCTACTATGTAATTGAGTTACAAGCGAGCCGAGTGGAGAAACACGCTCGGTGTATAAATCACGCCAGCACATAGAATTATTATTTTTTCCTTCCCGTGTCACACGTGCCATGTGATCGGGGCTAATATATCATACCTAATGCGCTTATATTGATATATCATTTACTCAGGATATCCCGGAGCGCACGATAGTGCAACAACACTGCAAGAGCGCTGCGCTTCCAACACAAAACAGGATTTGTGTGACAGTGAGAGTTCGGGAGCCAGTCGAGACGGAGAAAGGGAGGGAGCGAGAGAGAGAGAGAGAGAGAGAGATCAGCCCCTAAGTGAGTCTTTCATTTGTATGCCAGTGGCTGGCTGAGAGGCATGTTGTTAAAAGATAAGGACTGGCCTCTGAGGCCACTGAAGACTAACAGAGGGCCTGGCGCTGCATGTTACAACAGCCGAATCACAGCCGCTGCACTGTGCTCGACAACACCACGGTAACAGATAGGATGACACTGACACCCAGAACCAGAACAAGGCTTTCCAGGCACTGGCTGTCTCCCCTGCACACAAATCAGCTCAGCAACACTCTACATTATGAGGACATTATGAGTGGTTGGCGGCGGCACACGCTGCGTGGCCTTTGCTTCAACCCTAAAGGTGTCTCACATGCACGTCACAAAGTAAGACTATGAGGCTAATCGAAAGGGGAGACGTTATTCCCTGTTATTCCCAGATGACTAAAGCATGATACCATCTGGTCGGATAAAAAATGTCTTGGCTCCAAACAGCTGTGGCTGCTATTAACTTCGAAACGCTAACAGTAAAAGAACAAGCCATGATGTTGCTCAAAGGAAAACAAATAATCTGGTTCTTGTAACCATCACTTTGTGTCATTGATTCTGACTTTTCTTCTTTTTTCTGCCAGCATAATTCCTGACGGCTGAACGGGCTGGAATTTGCTGAGGTTTCCCGCTGCAGGGCGAGAAATACGACTGGCGCGATCAGATTGCGGCTGTCAAAAAGTTGGCCCCATGCATCAAATTGAAGGATCACTACCGTGTGTTATGCTTGACAAATGTCTTTGGTTTCCCCTCTGTTACTTTACCACCTTTGGTTTTGATCTTCTGATCTTCTGCTTTTGAAAATCCTCCGTTTCCACGTGTCAGGTTTTATCCGAGGAGGTCGTGTCATTTATGAATTAACCCTGCAAAAACACATCTACAGTGGAAAATGAAATTCAGTTCCACTATATCTGTATTTGCTTGTAATCATGAGTCATGGAGGGTGGAGCTTATCCTCCTCCCACCACTCACATCCTGGACTTTCACCAGGGAGAAGCTCACACCAGCACTGAGAGGGTTTAGAGCCCACGTGATGACTGAACCTCGTTTGAGGTTAATGGCAATGTCTTTGATTTTGCAGCTATTCATTCATAAACCAGAGAAAACAGGCATAAACTTCACCTTGGGAGCAGTCAGAAGAACTTCAGCGTTAATAGAGTTCATCCTATGGGCACAATGAATGTCTGTTATAGCTCCACATATCCACTGTGCAGATGTTTTTCTGATGTTTTACTGGAGAGTGAAGCTTTGGATCTGCCAGTGATGTACTGTAACAGGATAAGGCAGGAGATGAATATGAACCAAAGCAATGAAGTCATACAAGACAAAAGTTAATTACAGCTGTTTTTACACAAAGTTAATAGAACAAATGTTTCGATGTTAGATAAATCATACTGGCAAGAGACATAACTGTCATTTTCACTGCAGTTATTAGAAATCACAGGATCTGTCTGATGTGATGTGGGTTTCAGTCTGCTCTCGTCAGCCACACCAGTTGGACGCAGCCTCTTTATTACTGTATCTGAAATATTTTCCTACCCATTACAGCCAATTTAGAATGAAAACAACTGCAGGGACAGTGCCACAGCGAAACACAATTTAATTAACAATGCTTGGCTCGCGACGGGGCTGGACATGCTGAGAAGTGCCTGAGGGGATGAGTTGATTTTTATGGCACAACAGCCAGCAAGGATCCACCATGCTCCGAATGGACTATTATATCCAGAGAGGGAACATACATGTCTCAGTCTTCCATGTAACACAAAGAAACACCGTAAAAGAAGCATATGGCTCGAGATTTAGCATGAAATTAAACTTCTGGTACTTAGGCCTCCTCAGTTTCCACATCAGCAACGTTCAAAACAAAGAACGACATTCCACCCAGTTTCCTTATACGAGGATGACGTGATGTTTGATGCTTGTCGAATGGGATTAGCAGCAGGTAAGACACAGATCTCAATGGGCCTAATGAATTAAGTGAAATAGGATTTGGCTGCAGTCATAGTAACCATTCAAGACTGATGGCTCGGCCAAGAGTGGATCATCGGGGTAATGACGTTGCTCTGATTACGTTTGGTAACAATTATATTCACTGAAATTTGATAGTGATGCAGAACAAACAGGCTTTAAAAGAGACGTATTGGAGAAACCACGATGACACAACCACTGTGAGGTAACCCAGGACCCACGTCTTTATGTCGGAACAAGAGAGAGGAAGAAAACGCCTCCAGCTTACAGCTGATTGAATGTGTTGGCCCATGGCGGTGCCTCACGACAAAAAGGCGTGCGGGTGGGGGGTTGGAAACACGCACCGGTGAATGCTAAGCAGTGATAAATGAAGGCAACAAACGCGAACAAGAAGCGACTCTTTGTCGTCTCATTGATGAATACAAGCGGCCATTTGTTAGCACCCGACGGAGAACACTTGTCCTCCGATGGTGATATATTCAGATAATACAGAGCAACTCATTCAGCCTCTAATTTGCAGCGATGTGGTTAGATTTATCATCTGGCAGATGCTGGGGGTCTTTTTCTTCTTTTTTTTTTCCGCCACTCAGATGCACAGGTGCAGGTGTCAGGGGATGCGGCTTACAACTGTGACAATGATGGGAAACAGCTGGTCCAGGAGTCGTTCTCCACGACCTCCACGCGTCTGAATTGTAACCTCTGAATAAACCTGTCAGATGTGGTTAGGTATGGGCTGCTGCGGCGATTCTGCAAACACGGGCCACCTTGTCTCCCTGCTTCTATCTGCTAAATATGCCATGTTGTTGTGGGAGTCCCGCGGGAACTTGCCTTGACACTGCGACAGGAGACTCTCTTGGCTGATGCACAAAGGCTCTGCCTCCAAGTCTAATATATTCACCTCTGGTAGCTGTTGATATTACAGCCAGGTTCCCATATGACTGTGCAGGTAAGCCACAAAACCAAATCACAATAATCACGACAATGACAAACTCTTGATGTAGCCAGACAAACAGACTGTTCAGTCCTGCATGCACAGTTCAGTTTATCTTGCCACTCGCACCCAGGCATCGATTTTGCTGAATTTGGCTTTTTTTTTTTTTTGGTTTAAAGGGCAATTTCATTTAACGTGCCATGAAATGTTTCTTGTAGCAGCGAGATAATTTAGAGCTGTAAGGAAACTTTTCACGTTATGATGCGATTACTTATCAAAATATGAAAGTTCTGTTTAAATGAGGAGACAGAGGGTGGTCTTATTTATGACTTCATTAGAGGCACGACAACACAACAGCATCTAAGCGGAGGATGAGTCTGTGGCTCTGTGATCAGCCTGTAGGGGCCTCGTGGATGCGAGGTGGACCATTTGTTAAAGATATGCATTTGATGTGATGCATATACGTGAATTATCATAACTGATCAGCTGATCAGTGAGAAATGACACGACCTCCAGAGGGTCAAACTTGTGCTTCCGTCTTACAGGTTGCACACTCCACAGTGTCATTCCCTGTGCTTTAATATCAGCAGGATCTCTCCACATCTCAACCAGCAGGATGTGGAACTGCTACATATTTATTTATATACTGTATGATTACAACCTTATAAGAAGCTGTTGCGACCTAGCTCCCTAATTGGATACCCTGGTTTCGATGAATGCACAATAGAAGTACACAACAGTTACAGTATGCATGAATCATACAACAAACAGGTCAAACACATCCACAACAGGAACAATGTCAATTCAAAGAAAAACATTCCCACTGCTCTGTGTCAGTCAAAGGGGATTTAAATTGATTAGAATGGATTAGCTTTATGGATTTGGGGATTAGCTGAATGAGCCGGAATATTCCTCAATTCATTCATTTTGTGCACACTGTTTGTTCATCAAAACAATATGGTAAACAATAGTTATCTCTTTATGTGAAATGTGAATGTGAAATGATTCATGTTATAAAACCACCTTGTTAAAACAGCTAATTTTTCTGTGCTTATCTGCTTCGTTAATAAATAAATAGGCATTTAACCAGGTTCACACGCATGTAAATCAGGTTACTGATCACTGCTTTGTGGCCTGTGAAAACAGATTAACAGTTAAGGCTGCAGCATTTTATGAGTTTTATCAGATCGGGATGCTCAATAGAATAACTGGAAGAATAACTAAGCAAAGAAGACCTGTTTTATCTGCATGTTTTAAAAAGTAGGAGTTGTACTAAATTGCAGACTGGGCAGTACATGAGATTACCAGAGAGAGTACCTGTGGAACTGCTTTTACAGTGCATTATGGGTTATTTATAGCCTTATTATGTTGATAGGGCCTGTGTGTGTGTGTGTGTGTCTTTGGGTCTGTTTATAGCCACTATTACAGGGTTAATCAGCCTTAAAAATGTTTTGTAAGTCCAATTCAACCTGCAGGAGTCTGGTGTTTCAACTTCTGCTGCCTTCGGGGAATTAAATTCACGACCGATTCATGAGTTCTTAGTGTTTCTCTGCGTCTTAAACCAGGGAAGAAATCTGTCAAACAGCCCAGATTTAAGTCTGTCGCAGATGACGAGCTCAGACAGACAGTCTGAAAAATGTTAACTGTCACTGAACATTACGCAATCGGAATGAAAGTGAGAGATTAATCGACTCGCTGTAGTAACTCAGTCAGCTGACAAGGTGCCAACAGGGAAAGTGAGCTGTTTACAGACGTCCAACTGAACATCTCCACCAGGAACTTGGTTTGTTTACACCGATCGGTAGTGACCCAATTTTGGAAGAGAGCTTTCATTTACTCACATATTCTCCATATGTGTCCTGGACGATGGGAGGTGCCGGTCTGTATCCAGCAGCTGGTGGAGCACCTCTGGCTCTCTGCACCCCCCTCCCTCTGGAGGACGGAGGCCGGCTGAGCGGGGCCCCCCTGGGTGCCGCTCCTCGGGGCACGGCTGCATGCAGGGAAGGAACTCCTCCTCGACTCCTGCCACAAGACACAAACATCCGCAGCAGGTTGAGATGAAAGAAAGTTTGCACCTCTTTAAAAATTCTAATTATTTTTTTAGTCGGTTAATTATTGGCGGTAGAAATACACATTTATCAGATCACAGCCTTTTGTATGAACCATGTTAAAGTACATTCAAATATACTATTACAAGGATACTATTATATTTCATCAATATGGGATATGGTGCTATGGCTTATGTTTGTAGTCAAACACCTACTTCCACTCCAGGAAATGATTTCCTACAATGAGCTGAGAATGAATTTGATCCATTCAGCATCAGGTTATACTGTATGTGGAGGTGGAGAGAGGGAGAGAGAGGAGCGGCGGGGAGGGAGTCAGCTTCCTCGAGTCGAGGAAAGAGTGAGTCAAGTCCATTATTCAGCACACGGGCTGTGGCTCACTTACTTTCCTGTCTATGAAGGAAAACCATAAATGAAAAAGGAAAAGTGTGTCTGTCACTTTAGTTGATGGATGCGGCCTTATGTTTTTGTGGATTTAAAAAAAAAAGTTCTACATTTAAAAATAAACCACAAAACCCAGATTTTTACAACAATTTAACACTGCTATAAGGTTGCCGTGCACGTTTTGGGGTCCCACGCCTTTAGCGTCGAGGTAAACAAGCATGTCTGTCTGCAGAGAAACGGCCTCTGTGAGATACCGATCTCTCCAGACGCCTGGATGAATTAACAGTGAATCCAGAGTCAGACCTGTTCTGAAAGCAGAGTCGAGCTGCTCTGTTGCTGTCTGACCTTGTGCTTCACTGAGCTGTTGTTTGGGATGATTACAGAGATTGAGCTTTCTTTTAAAAGCAAGTTAACTGATCTGATGCAGCAGCAGAAAAACCACCAAGGTTGCTCTGCAGGTCATTTTCTTTCTATGCCATCAGTTCAAGTTGTCATGTATACGTTCTGCTGTCGAAGGACCAAAACAAAAAAAACAACAACAACAAAAAAGAAAAAGAAAAAAACAGAAATCTGTTATTATCTGACTAACGAGGACAGTGATAAATGTTTACTTGATAGAAATCAGGGCGCCCTCGAGCAGCGAGAGAAAAAAAAACTATCGAGTACTTAGAGTTGAGAAGCTCAACTTCTCTTCCAGCACTGATCTGAGTCTGAAAGTCTCCACTGATCAACGTGAAGCACATGTGAGCGGGAATATGTACAAACCCATGTGCTACTTCCTGTGTCGGCGCCTGTGGGTCTTCGGTCTTATCGCAGCCACATTAGACACGGCGACTGCTAATTACAGCGCAATCGAAAACACGGCTAATTATCATCTCAGTCAGAGCAATGCACACAGAGCAGCTCCAAATCCTGTGAAAGAAGTGTGTTTTCTTTTAGAAATGCAGAGAAGAAACAAACAACACTTTGTGTTTTTTTGTTTTTCTCCCCTAGTGGCCACGAGTATCGTTATTTGTAGCCTTGCGGGGTCTCAGAGGAGCGGGAATTAGCGCAGTTACGCAGCGATATCGTGGAGATATCATTTACGAATAAAGGCTTTAATGCAAGACACCACAATAAATTAACACACTGCTCTTTTCCCCATGATAAATTCTTGAACATCTCCAACGCTTGCACCTCTGGAACTGTGCTCTGCTGCTCATTCTGTTTGCAGCCTGATATCGGACTGCTCATATATTCACAGATATATTCAGGTATATTTAAACAACATAATGTGTTTAGTCGCTGTATTGAACTGCAACGTAAAAAAAAAAACAACTGTCACAACATCAAGTGGGACGGAGCTGCGTCTGGTCTCCAGCCACGTTCCTAAACTAATGAAGCCAAGTGAAC
Source organism: Trinectes maculatus (assembly GCA_016785345.1). Classification (NCBI taxonomy): domain Eukaryota; kingdom Metazoa; phylum Chordata; class Actinopteri; order Pleuronectiformes; family Achiridae; genus Trinectes; species Trinectes maculatus. Next base: position 73,748 of record JAFBJQ010000247.1, read on the forward strand.
CGCATTAAACAGATCAGACAGAAAATCCATGAGATTTTCACTTTGATATTTCTTCACTTTATTCCATATTGAGTTCTAACCATTCAAGTTGTCATTACTTTTACTGGAAACAGATTCGATATCAGACTGTAGCTACAGTTTGTCCTTAAACAAGATGATTATAAGCAATGCAGAAGATGCATGCTGTCAGGAACAATGAAGGAATAAAACTGGATTGTTTTTCTATTTCTCTCATCTCTAGTGTTGAAGAAAGAACCTGCTCAGTGGTGATTCAACACAACCAGCCTGCTTTGTTTACATGCACATTACCACTATGACTATACAGCGTAGTGACTAGATCGCATGTGGGTAACTCAATAAGTAATGCAATAAAATGAACATGGAAATATTTATATATAGAAAAGGGTAATAGGGAATAGGTGGAATATATGAGGGGAGAGAAGCCAGTAGCATTAACTTTTCTTGTCTGGTTGGTTTCTCAGAAAACAACCTGGTAAATACATTATTTTAAAAAAAAGACATTTGTATAGTTGCGCAGTGCAACTTAAAAAAAAAAACAAAACACAGCAGCAGCGCTTTGGTTTGTAGTTTTATGCCAATCATCTATGGTTTCTCCTCGTCTTTGTGTTTCCAGCTGAGGTCTGCACGCCGTCAGCAGAGTTAGGGATATCAGAGCTCATTTTCCTGCCTTCAGAAGCAACTGTTTTGTTGCCATTCGTTCTTGTAGAATATGAGAAACAACCTCCACAGACAGACAGATAGACAGATAGACAGAGAGAGAGAGACAGAGAGAGAGAGAGAGAGAGAGAGAGAGAGAGAGAGAGAGAGAGAGAGAAAGAGAGATACCTCATCACGATGAACAGGAAGTTGTTTGTCTGGCCTTTTGGAAGTTTTATTTGTCCTGTATCACTGTGTGCTGGTACATTATGATACACTGCGCTCGCCGTCCGTCAGCCAGCACCAACAATCTTAAATAACAGCGGGTGTCGTTTTTGTCTGAGTCTCCAGAAATGGCCCATTCGACTGCCACAGAGACAATTCAGCTCCAAACAGAGCCCAGATGGGACTCTGGTGTCAGCTGCACTGTATCATCAGATACACCTCTAACTAAACCCAATTCTTACAGCAATAATTACTATTGATTAATGGCAATGTGTCATTGTTTTGTACCAAACGAGACACTGGGAGTCGTTTGAGAGGAGTCATTGTGTAACGAATATGAACGCACTGCCCTCGGCATCGTAGAAATACACCTCCACCTCCCCCCCATCCACCTGCGTCTTATTCTTATTTCTCATACGTTTAACTGCTGTCTGAGTAAATGTTGTGGGGTAAAGAGCACGGCGTTATCACATTTTTTTGTCTAGCTGAACCTGGGAGAAATCATACAGGTGTCCCATTCCACAGGCTGACCTGTGCCCAGTAGCTCTCACTCACTGGCGGCAGGCTCCGGCACGGCAGTCCCAGGTTCAGTGCAGGAGCTGACTGCGTAATGAGCTGTTGCCTTAGTAAATCAAGAGGCAGCACACTGCAACCATTGCCAACATTGGCGCTGACACGTTTAGTAAATCTGGCCCAAATTGTTTAAGCATTGAACAAACAGCAACACTCACTGACACTTGCAGCCAAAAAATACAAAAGGTCTCTATCAAGAAACAAGGCCTGAGAAACACAGTAATCCTTACTGTTACATACGCGTCTGCATTATGCACTGTTATATATAATATATATATATATATATATATATATATATATATAATTTTGTATCTTCTCTCATGAAATGATTGTGACAATGTGATTTTTTTTTTTTGATTGATCAGTCTCTTCTAAACATAACAGAAGTTAAAATAAAACCACAATTGACCACAATTGCAAACTGTGTATTTATGCTTAAACATAAATGGGAGTAGTGAACAACAGGAATAAGGCGATTACATGCACCACGGGCTAATTCCTGTCGAGTCAGAGGAATATTGTCCCTCTCATTAAAGGCTCGGCCTCAGAACCCCAGGTTTGTGCTCTGTAGGGTATATTCCAACTTTATGGGCAGCAGTATCGAGACAACACAGATGGGGATAAAATATATGACTTGTATTATTGTAGCAGACAGGTTCAGTCATAAATGTTGTGTAACTATAAATGCTGAAATCGCAACAAGACACCATACGCATCCATTTACAGACAAAAAAAAGCAAAGCACTGCCTCCCAGTAGCTCCTTAACTGTAAACAATACCAGGTCCCCAGGTGAACCAAAGTGTACACACATCACATGCATATGTTCACACACACAAAAACACACACACACACACACACACACACACACACACACACACACTCTTGGAAGCAGATTACCTGGGAGGCCCCGGAACAGGTGTCCCTCTTCCACGGGCAGCTGACTTGCCCCTCACCGCCGGCACCTTGGCATCCTCCGAGCCACCGTTCAGGTATGTGAGCTCCTGCAGCTGGGCCTGTCTGATCTCATCATTGTAATCCTGCACACACAGAGGCAACACGTTCACACACACACACACACACACACACACACAGAGGCAGCAATAGACTCGCTTTCAGTTACTCTGTATTAGATTACGTCCTTCATCTCCAGGGCTACAGCCAAGGGAATATCTAATTAATGTACTTTACAGTACTGCCATGACCGCTGTTCCTGAGGCTGCTAAACATTTCTGATCTCCCACTGATAAATCCTCAGGATCCCATTTGCCTTTATCTTCTCACATAGTTGTTTTCTCTTGCTTTTTTTTTTCCAGCTGCTACATTTTAACACATAATTAACACCGAAATCGGTCTTTAATTATAAAACGATTGATATGATTGCCCCTATTGACAAATAAGATTTATGGGCAAAGTGAGAAGAGGCAACACGGTGGAGGGGGATAATTAATGATGGGATGTAAATCATCAGAGCTCCGAGCATTGGAGAGATGATCCATAATGAATGGAGGAAAAGTAAACAAGCTCCATGCAGCTGGAGAAGGAGGGTTTGGCCGATGTAGTACATCTGCTTTACTGTTGTGCCTACAACTGTGCGTGTGTGTGTGGAGAGCAACAAGGTACATACTGGTATGAGAAACTTCTTGATCTCCTCCAGAGCGTGGCCCATCCTGGCGTAGGCCTCAGCTGGCGGGGCGAACACCTCGATGAGGACGTGCAGGTCTTCGTTCAGGTGCTGATATTTGGCCTCGCCGCTCTGCCGTAGCTCCTCTTCCTGATGGAACAAGAAATAGTTCTGTATCATCTATCTTCTGTCTGGGGAATGAGTACGAGTTAGCTGCCACAGCCAAGAGCATTCATCTTATTTTTTTTTCTTGGTGTCGTTTTTGTTGTGTTTTTGTATTTCAGCGAGGATTTAGCGCGGAAAGTTTTTTTTTTTTTCCTTAACACATAATGAGGTTTGACGCCTCGGTGCTGCGGAGCTACAAAAAAGACAAACAGACGATATTTGTGTGTGGGTGGTTCGTGCAAACAGGAAATCCCTCCAATCCGCTCAGCTGCAGGTGTCATATTTAACCAATTGCCTTTGTCCTCATAACAAATGTACGGATGAAGAATGTGCACTTGTGCACTCCATCATAATATCTGCTCCTCCTGTTGCATCGCTTCTCCTGTGTTGTGACTGTAGCTTCGTCAAAACAACTGCAGCGACTCTGGGCGAGCAGATTAAATATTTATTACCCCATGTGAAGAAAATGAGATTTTTACCAGTGGAGACACCGAGGTCTCAGTTTCTATTTTCTTAATTTTGGAGAAAGTGTGATTGTAAAAGGAAACGACTTGGCAGTAGAGTTGTTCATGTAACATTATCGATGAAAATCACAGCAATGATTGTGACTGTGACTATTTTCATGGCACGACAATTAGATTTGATAAACTACAACAATGGAAAGTGATTAGGTCCAGGAGCAGTTTGCTGTGGAGTCAAGTCTCATCAGAGGATAATCTAAACAAATCGATGCATACTGAGGACACGCTGTTCGACTAGCAGAGAATCTATGAAATGTATCACACTGAAACACAGGCTATGAGCATTAAACACAACAACCAGAGCAAACCAGCAGGAAGGTGTTGATTTCACCAGAATTCCCCTTTTATTTACACCATTCATCAAACAAACAAACAAAAAAATCACCTTTCAAAAAACACATGTTCCTCTTCCATCTTGCATATGTTCCACACGAACACAGTCCAAACATCTTGCAGGGTTTCCTGAACTCATTTACACCACACATGTGCATTTAGCAGCCAATCAGGAAGCACTTTGGAATCAGTGCCACTTTCCCCCAGGTGTCATCAATCTCCCCTCGTTTACTAATCACATTCATTGTTTTACAGAGATACAATTAAAAAAAAATTACTACACATTACTACTGCAGCTGCAAATAATAAATACAAATATAAAACAATACTAAAAAATGTTACTATTTTTTCAGCTGACACAATAACAACAACGACAACTATATACAGTATATACAGTACATATATACACACACATACACACACACATATCCCTATTTATGAATTGCATCTACTCTGAGGGACAAGTAATTGTTGCACCATGTTGCACCATTACTTCTCTACGGTGGCCCAGAACGGACAAAACTGTTACTGACTTGAAGAGGGCCTTGCACGCCATTGGTTCCTCTACCTGCAGGGTGCTGCAGTCTGCAGCCACACTGCTACACACCATTGAATCCTGCACATCTGTCCAGGTGTAACCAAACATAAAGGCCTAAAGAGCAGGAGCTCATTCATAAGCTCTCCTCAGGAAGATCGCTCCAGTTGAACTGCAGCAGAAAACTACACCATGGAAACAGTGAGGGGCCTTACAGGGCCGACAGAAGCAGGCCACTTGAATGTTATTGATGGCAAGAAATAGGACAGCAGCAAAACCCCCAAATGTCTCCCCCTGAATTACACAAAGGAAACAACAGGTTTTGCGTCCCAGTTTCTCCTTTTCAAAAAAAAAGAAAAGTCTTCTCCGGGGCCTCTCCAATGGCGGCGACTTCCTCTTCCCCTTCTCCCTCTCCAGCACCCTCTCTCTGATGTCACCTAATTATAAATAACCTTCTTTTAAAAGTGCCTGTGGTATGTTAATGATATGTTAATTCCCCCCATAAATCTGTGCTTTACGAGCAGAGGGCTCCTCTGCACATGGCACCAGCGCTGAGGGTGATGAGCAGGGCGGGTGAGCAGGGTGTTGGAGACAGACGGCTCCATACAGATGACTCTCCTCTTCCCTTTCATGTGTTTTTTTTTTAGTATATTTGCATGAACGAGTATTAACCTGTCCTTTAACTATCAGACAAACCAAATTAACAGATGTCATCTGAGGACTTTCCATTTTTTAAAAAAAAGTATTACTCCATCTACATGACCTATCTAACAAGTTCCGATGTCATTGTTATGCCTAGTGGATGTCTCATTTGTGATGACAACAATCCGTACATACAATGTACACATCATTTGCATATGATGTATAGATTTTCTCACATGAGGGCACCTCTACCAGCCCTGATGAGACGCATTCGTGCTGCAGCTCAGTACTATGGCAGCTAAGCAACCAATGGCAGGAGATTATAGCTGTCTGTTTCTCATCTCTGTTGCCAGCATCAGCACCTTCCTCTTGTTTACCCTTTTAGTTTTCTCAGTAAATCTGCTTTTGTGAAAGCGTGTCATGTGGGAAACAGGATGCCACTGCAGTCTGGACAAGGGGAGCACCTGCAGACAGAGCTTAGAGGTAAAGAATGATGCCAAGCTCCCGGCATCCACACTGAAATGAAATATTTAAGGACACACTCTGAAAGATGAGGTTAAATTTGATTATTCTGTCTGCATGATAGGTGATGCATCACACTGTGCTATACAGCAGTGGACTGTGGTGATGCACCTCTTGATATTCACTGTGGCTTCTGGAAAGCACAGCTCCACTTTAACATGGTAATATGCTGTAAATCTATATGTGTTCTTACCAGTGACAGAAAGGGCTTAAAGGAGGATTACTCTGTTTTATCAGTTTATATTCCTTCATATTCCTCAGATTCACTGACGACACTGATACTGCTCTTATCTCATATCATATGATGATCCTGAATTTTCAATAGTTTGAGTTTATAGCGGTTTTGATTAAATACAAAATATTGTAAAATGTTGTTTGGGAAGTGTTTACTTATTTTATAGTATTGTAATATTTTATAGTAATATATTTATTGATATACTTGAGCATGACAGAGCCGACTGCAGAACACCGGTGTATGAACAAAACCTTCAGGGACGAGAGGATTCACTTTAGATTACACTGATTAATATGACAATGACAATATATCATCATTTACTGAGCCTGTGAGCCAGTGCGTACAATGAAATGTGTAATTTAGTGCAGAGCACTGTCTGACCTTTCGCTCCCACTAGTCATACCCTTATTAATATGATGTCAACTATACCACCCACCTAACAGTTTGTTTGTAGACACAGTTGGTTAGAGGATAGTTCTCATGGATACAATACGCAACAACCCTCGCAGACGGTGAAGGTATTTCTCCACAGCGGCTTGCCAACAGAAAACAAACAAAGAGAATTGTTTTATCCATTAGGAAAATTAAAAGAGGGAGTGCAATTCCCGACGGAGCAAAACGGACGAGTTAATCACACGCTAACGAGGAGGAGGGGGGGTGGGGGAGGGGTCTAACAGAGATTCCTTTACATCATCCTGCTGTGACAGCGGTAGGACAACAGAAGCGCCATAACCAGGCGGGGAGACTGCGACTCCGACAGCTCGGTGCCTTTCAACCTCTCTGCGCTCATGTTCCTGTCAACAGAAGATCAAGCTCCCGCTGCAGCAAATATTTGAGCAATTATCTCAGCTCTTTGTAGCATCTCTGACACATATAAGAGCTTCACGGGGAATATACCAAACCATGTAGGGTTTCATCCTCCAACACATCTGAGTGGAGTCTGAATGGCAGTACGACAATTACATTTCCATTTCATGTCTTTAATGCATGAGAAGTGTACATTTCTCTGTTCCTGTCAGTCAAGTGCAGCTCTGTACAGCACCACATGCACTCCACCAGTATTAGTAGAAACATGTTGTATGAGGCTTCAGGTGTACTTCCTCTGTACTCGTGAAAAACAGCTTTGTTTATGCGGGTCTTGGAAAATCCTTTGGGTAGAAGTCGACCTGTGTTTTTGCTCTGCAGACGCTCGGCTGCCTGAACAACATGAAGAATTTTAAGTGCTGAACGCTACAATGACACACGCTGTGCAGCTGCGAGCCAAAAGTCAGCAACCACCTGAAGATGAAGTGGTCGTTTTGTGGCGATGGTGTATCCCTCCCTCCTCCTCATGGGAGAAGCTCTGCACAGAGACGGCTGTCACTCATGATTCCTGCAGTGGGTTTGTGCACACAGGTCAGCACATCTCCGTCTGACAGATCTCTATCTCCAGGTGTCCGCGAGGAGTCGACCATCAAAGACTATCGATCGCGGTAATCCAAAAGAATATGCTGCATGATACAGGAAATCATCCCCACCAACAATCACCTCTGACAAACAGAGAGTCTGCTGCAAAGACCATATACATCTATGTGTGTGTGTGTGTGTGTGTACTGTATATCGGTATGTATTTCACACATAAGGTCGGGTCTGTGTCAGGCCCCTTATGAGAACAACAGTGTTGTCTTTTTTGTGTGTGTTGCGATAGGCTCACATATACACACAAACATTTTAGGATTCTAATATTTAAAAAAAATCTAAACAAGGAAATAATAAGGTTATTTAAAATACATTTTCATGTATTTTTAACACAATCATGCTAACATTTTCTACACTTGCCATAATTTTAATCGTTAACACGCCTTTAACATAAACAGGAATAATAGGACTAGGACTCGTCACTCTGTGTCAGTGCCTGGAAGAAAACTCGTACTGTGTTTGGACGAAACATAAAGAATTCCTCCTGTTCTTATCTTCAGGCCACCATGACTTCAATCCATGTGAAAGTGAAGAGCAACAGACAGAGATAAAATGATGTGGAGGTAAAGGAGTGGAAACAGCCTGGTGAGCAGAAATATAGAAGAAAAAAAAACTGTGAGCGTTACCTTTTCTTTGTCTCTCATGGATCCTTTTCCCAGAATTGACATCTTTGTGAGCGTGTCCTCCTGTAGTCTCTTTAACGAGTTCCCGCGTGGCCCGAGCAGTTTGCCTACAAAGTTGAACTGCAACACAGACAGAGCGAGAGCGCCGATCAGTCAGAATCTGTGTGTTTGAGATAAAGAGCAAAGACGTCTTTTATGTCGATCACACACACGGCTCAACCAGAGACTGCGCTAATTAAAACTCAGGAGCAGCTCAGTGGAAGTGTGTGTGTCTGTGTTTGCTTCTAATGGGTTATGATTATATTCTGTATGATTATTATGATTAAATATAAAGTCAGTAAAAAATTCTCCAGGATGAAAAAAACGGTCAAGTCAAAAATAGTCATTTCTTTCCCTGGATTCTATGCACATAACATGTATGTTCTGTAAATTCTTCCATTAATAATACAATGACCCGTTATCATCCTAAATAAACACTGATACCCAAAGTTTACTACTTTTATATCTGCAGCGTCCTCATATATTTATCATTAAATCGATAAACAATGTTGTTTTCTGAGAAGAATAATGTGATATATTTCATATTTTTAGCATAAATATAAACAACCAGTCCTGCGCCTGCCCTCTTCATCAATAATAAAAAGAGACATGCAAAAGCAGTTCACCATGACTTTCTTCCACCAATATCTGAACATGCATTTTCAAATAAATATGTTGCTTTTTATTCATATTCATATTTTTAAATCAGATTATAATGTGCTGGTTTGAGCTGAATTCCATCTGAACCACATCTGGTGCTTTGCCGTCCATCAGCGGCTCCGCCTGAATTAGACTGCACGGCGAGGTCGCTGCTCTTTACCCATAAATACCGAGGTGCTACGCGGGGCTATGCGGAGGTATGTTGTGTGCAGACACCCATCAAAGTCATACAACCACAACACGGGCTGAGCACATTTTCACCGACAGCTGGAGCTGGTCAGAGCGAGACAAAAGGAGAGCGATGCTCTTCTCCCCCCTCCACATGTTTCCCTTTAACAGTGAGTTATACCGCTGTCTCCCTCAACTATCTCGGTCATCAATTAGCTGGCAGGAGGTAAAAAACAGCCCGTTTTGTTCTACACCTCACCTATAGCTCTCCTGCCTTTTGTCGGGAACGCGAGTGCTTATTAGGAAGCTCCTGCCAATTCCTTGGTGAGGGATTTGGGAGGTGAGCTTCAGTGATGCGCTCTAATGCAGTAACTGACTGTTGTTGTTTTTTTTTTTCTCCCAGGCAGGCTGAACGCTCCACATTGTTACACACAGTGCTGTGACTGGATGTGATCACAGAAAAAAAATAAATACTGAGCCGCATTGTGCTAATTCCAACCCTAAGATCGGGAGAGGGAATAAGAGTCCGTCCGTGAAGTTCTGACCTTGGTCATGATGAATATACGTGACAAGTCCAACTTCACACTGGAGCGTGCAGCTCATGCATCTCCACACACAAGCCTCCATACCTCCAGTGGAATTCACACAGTAATTACCTCCCACGCAGTGAATGGAATATGACATGAGGTGTTGTTTTCGGGGAAATATCATTTAAAGTTATCTAAGCAAACAAAAGGAGGATTGTCTGTTATGGTGTTTGAGTTTCCATGAGGCTGATCAAAGGAGACGGCTCGGGTGAACACAGAGTATCGGGGAATGTTTTAAATGTGCTGAGTTTAACCGATGTCCTGCGCATCCATCATTTCCACCTGGATAGAGCCTTGATCACTGAGCCGCGCGGTTTCTTGAACAATGATTTGCAGGGCCGGATCACAGGCATCTCTCCGTGCTGCTACAGCTTCCGTGCGCACATTCCTCCTGACAGGTCCGGGATGTTTGTGCAGATTTCGCGCGTCATCCCAGCACTGATGGATAAAAACACTCGAACAATGAGGAAAAGGTTTGTTTGTTTTGTTTTTTTTCCTGATCGAGAACAAAGTGCTCCTATGTTGGTTTCAGTACAATACTGCAGTCATTAGTCCAGCCATTATCAGCTGTGTGTGGCATTGGCATCAGACGGAGAAAACCAGCAAGCAAATTTACAGGAACAAGAAAATCAGACAGACTGTGAAACAGACTGTAACGCAGGCATAAATTAACTGTGTTTGTCGACTGGGTCTCTCTGAAGTCAGGAAACAATTAGTCTGGCAGAACAAATGGCTTTTTTGTTTCAGGAGACACGACATTGTGTGTCATGGACATATGGAGAATAAATGAATCTGTTGACTGGGGAAAAAAACACACTGACAAAACCATCTTTGCGAACTAATCCACCTGAGAGACCGAGCCACTCCAAACCTGCTTTATAATTTAATTATGGCAGATTTCCACTTAATCCAATTACTGGCCAGTGGGCAATTTTTTCATTCAATCAAACCTCAACTAAAAATCACACATCATGTGGCTTTTGGACAGATTCGTTTTTTTTCTTCCTGTTATTCTTCTTTCATTTTAATTTGGACGGACATCCTTAATTTAAACCGATGGTTTACTGACATCTCCTGCCATATCTGTTAGACTTCTGCTGTCTGTTTTTATATTACTGACACAAGTTCAACACCAGACCTCGAATCCGGATACGACTATCACCTGACGCTGCAACGCCGCCTCTTAAAAATCCCATTTATTTACTCATTTGTTTTGCCAATTATGTTGCGATGTGAAACCTAATTGCCTCCTGGATGATTATTATCCAGTCAAGTACACAAGGCACTTCAGCTGTCAGGGTTGTGGTTGGGTTTAGACTATTGGAACACCACACTGTGTGAGGTTAGATAAAGGTCGTATTTTCCCTCATGTTTTGACATCGCCATAATTTCATCTCTTGGGCCTCAAACATATCTCTAGTGGCATTATGCTTCTCTCCAGACTAATTTCAAAACATAAACACAATTACAAGGCGATGACTCTATTGAGGTTGAATTCTAAGTTAGACCTTTGTTATTGCAGTGCTTAAATGTTGTTTACTGCTCAATTCATTTGTTTAATAAAACTACCGGGTAGCAAACTGAGGCGATGTAGTACTTGAGCGGGAGAATGCTTCAGTCAATGCAGAGGAAAGAGGATAAACAGAGTTAACAGAGTGGTTACGGCACAGCTCAGCTCCAAACAGGAGCTGGTTAATGTGGCCGTGGCTATAACGTTTTACAAGGTGTCCTCATATACACAGTTCTGAGCCACCGCAGACTATTGCACATGATGTCCTGACATTGGCTTTGCTGCTATTTTCAGTTCTTGACTATTTAAATGGAGATCATAAGGATTTGCCTTATATTTATTTATGACTAATGCTAGTAAATGTCGGACACAAGTCTTAATCTTGATATTTAAACACCTCTGCACCCCATCAATACATTACATTTGCAGACACACACACATACACACACATTTCTCCTCATATGGACAATCCAAATATGTGAGTCTGACTCAACACACAACTGTAATCCCCGCTGTTGATCAGATATCAGAATCCGTCTGGGGTTTTTGCTAATGCTTTCGTTATCATGAAGGATTATGTGGTTGACAAAAAACCTGCCTGGGCTCCTGCACTGGTTCATGTCATTAGACTTTGTGAGAGGATTTCGCTGCTGCTTTCTGTAATCACCAGAATGAAAAGCTGATGTGTTTAATCACAGGTTTTTGCCTGCTGTGCCGCCGCGGTGCCAAAAAAGAAGAAGAAGAAGAAAAAAAAACCTGACACAAACAAAATACAAAAAGGAATCAATGACAGAAATTAGACAATAACTGGATTTAAAATCTGTGGCAACATGTCCTGGCTGTCTGCTGGAAAAAAAACGTGAAAAAAAAAGAATGATTAGAAAGACAACGGACACAATGAGAGTGAGGGAATGTGTGATTATTCGCACTTTATGGTGGGGGTTGTTGTTATTGGTGCTGGTGGGGGGGTGGGCATCTGAGATCTTTTCATCCTGTTGCTGCATGTATTACCGCGAGGCTGGGGAAAGGTGTGCTCACGCACAGAGCCAGCTCTCAGTCACTGTGCTGAGGACAGCAGAGGGATAGATCACAGCTCCCAGCGCAGAGAAAAGCCACAGTCTGAACAGGAAATCAACCAGGAGGGCTCCTAATGGCCTGCAGTGCTTCCTGCGTCAAGATGCTTTCTCACAGATCAGTTGAGAGCCGCGTCTAAACCCAAGCTCCAAACCGTTGGATGGTTTTAGTTCCTGAGTAGGTGTGACATGACATGTCATACCAGTTATGTTATGGTATCCTCACGCTGCGTCTGGATCCAGATCAGTCGGTACACTCACTCACGGCACACACTACACAATGCTGGAGGGCATGACTTGTGACAGGGCAGTGATGTCACGCTTATTGTGCACTCGCTGCCAAAACATCTGCTGATTGCATCACTTTCTCACGTGTGTCGCCTGTGTCCTCCAACATGTCCTCCTTCCTACCTGGTAGTTTACTACACGGTGGTCTATCCCTTTACTCTATGTAGGCAAATGTTTTTATGGATGGAGTCAAATGGAATGGAATGGAGGTATGTGGATTCGGACACTGGATCCTCATTCCGTGGACAAGGTTTTCAATCAACTATCCAGGGACGAGCTCTCTTTGCAGTTTCTCCTCTGCAACAGAACTCGACCGCGCAGCTCAGCAACAGCATCACTCTGGCAACCATCTCAGAGAAGTCTTGAGATCCGTCAGCGTTTGGTGTTAAAAATCGCCTGTGGAGAACAGCTCTATCACGGGGGAATCAGCAGTCTGGAACGGGCCACATCGTGTCCTTACCTGCTTCGCTACTGATGAAACACTGGGTTTTTGCCGACAATGGCTCTAACGCGTCCGCGAATGCGTCGAAATGTCTATTTGGAAAATGGCCGTGCCACTTCAATGCCACAAGCCAAAAGGTGACGCTCGCAGCTCCAAAGAAAAGCCATTCGAGTCAAACCGATCACTCTTGCCATCGCTACCTGTCAGACGGGACAAATTGAATTTGTCTTCCTGCGCTGGATGGTTGGAGCTCTAAACAGCGTATTAGTGGCTCGACTTATCAAAGCTGTCAAAGCAAAACCTGTTAAGCTGTGAACCTGGAAGACTCCGATCAGCCTCCACATCATACCACATACAGTACATATGTAGTACATGCTCAGTGCCCACAACAGCTCCGCAGCAAAGTGCATGTCATGTCACTAGCACTAGCTGGAATATAATCACAACCTTTAGGTGCATTACCATCAATTACACTACATGTAGCATACTCTTAGTACTAACAAGAGTGGTAGCCTAATGATTCAAGTGTTGGGCTTGAGACCAGGAGGGTGGGGGTTCAAATCCCACTCTCAGCACCACTCTGGGCCCCTCAGTAAGGCCCTTTACCCCAATTACTCCCTGGGCGCGTAAAAAAATGGCAGCCTGCATTTGTGATGGTAACCACTGTAAAAAAAAAAAATACTGCTGTAAATAAAAACTTTTTAATAATAATACATTTAAGCATGTTGAATGCACTTATTGTAAGTCGCTTTGGATAAAAACATCTGCTAAATGCATGTAGTGTAATGCATATGTACCATATGCATATCCAAAACCTATATTTTATAATAGCAGTGACTGGCTCCTAGTTTTCCTGGTTTTGCATTGTTCATTCATTGTTCAAGCAGATGTGGGTGTGCACTAACATAAAATTGGACATTTTGTTGATTCTTACACCAAGCAGCCCATGACTGATTGTCATTCCTGAGACTTTAGTTAGAACAGCACGAGGAAACTAAAGCTAAAGGGGTTCTATGGGTGCAGTGCTTTCCTCCCTGCTGTCCTCTGTGTCCACACGCTGCAGGACTCCGCTGTCCTGCCCCCCTGGAGGGCTGCAGTGAAAACCAGAGCCGTGTCCGCGCAGAAGAAGAGTTTTCACTTTTACATCAACCGCCCAGTCGTGCTCCCAGTGGGGACTCGCTGTCATGCGGAGAGCGTGTGGTGCCAATAAACTGCTGTGCGGCAGCAGAGGCTGAAGTGCTCTTAAAAGTGGCAACGGCACAAGATGTCTTCGCATGAAGGTCACTGAGGAGCTGACTCTCTAGGACTTAATGCATGGGACTTTTGTGCCACACTGCAAATTCACTCTCACCTTAGGAGCCACTATTAGGACATATGTCACATGAAAACCACTGCACATTCACAACAATAAAAGGTCAAAGGTCACGGTTCGAAATATTGTACGTTATAATATTATGTCGTTTTTGACATCAGTAAAAGTTCATCTTCTCAGATTCACAGATCTCAGATCCATAAATACATCATGGTAACATCATTGATCATAGTGGGTGTAATGAAGGATTGTGTGTGTGTGTGTGTGTGTGTGTGAGGGCGGAGCAGTGAGGATTACATATTTTAAAAGGCCTAAACAATTCCTCGACAGGAAGTAACATCCCTAATATAGTTCTACCCCAGTTCTGTCAGCCAACACTCTGCCTGCATGCTGCACTACATCTAATAACATAACACATCAACAAAAACTGTCAAGTGGCTGTTGAAAGGAATTTAAATCAAGACCCGAGCAACTGTAGTTTGCTTCATTATCTATAAATAACAGCATGTAAAATTCTGGATCTGTGGTGGTGGGACTGCAGCACTTACTTTAGGAAACTGCTTGACTGGTATTAAAACTTTCTGGCCCAGTTTCATGTTCTTGTTGATGACAACGTCGATGAACTTCTCCTCCTCCTTCCCCTCGTCTTTCTGAATTTTTTCGATCTCTAAAGAAGGAGGAGAAGAGGAAGAAAGGTCATGAGTCAGGGACGGCGAGCAGCAGATAGAGGATAGAGGTGCAGCACCATTATTGTTACACAGAAACACAGTTTACTTGTTTGCCCACGTTAATACCAAATAACATCGTGCTGGAGTCCCTTTCATTTATACCTGAAAAGTTATACCAAAAAAATAATAATAATAAAATAATCCCACAGGGAGGACACGGGGGCTATGCACCTCCAGGCGACCAAACAAGGCCTGTTCATTTGGGAGATGTGGACATTGATGTATTTGGAGATGTAACCTTGAACGTTTAATCAGATGGATAACATCTGTGATTCATTGTCAGGGAAATGGCTTTCGGTAAAGGGGGCAGCTGATAGGCGCTGGGAGGTTACAACAAAAACTGCAGAAAGGGTGAACTCCATCAGTGATCATCATTTCTCCTGTGCAAAAGAAAAACAAATGAATAGAGGAGAACAATTATGATGCTTTTCAGTTGGGTAAATGTGTCTATGCAGCGACACAAACAGCACAAAACCACAAATACCACATTGTCTTGTTTCTTTTTCCAATCACACTCACTGAGAAACGAGCCGAGAACTAGATTTCCCAACAAAGCTTTGGCATTGCATTGGCCGAATGTAATTAAAACCCCTGATATGAGTCTCAGCCAGGATAAAAGACGTATCATGAGATGGAGATATCTTAAAGCTTCAGTTTATCCCGGGGGGAGGGGCAGGGAATGCGCCCGTTCCGAGAAAAGACAACATTAATATTAATGCATCGCCTAGCAACGTGCCAAGACGGAGTTTCCTCCTTCTGCAGGCGCTGTCCTCAAAACATCCAGACTCTGATATGTTGATATGATATGAGATTATGAAGGAGACTGTTTCACTTACACACTGTTTAATCCCTTAAAAAAAAAAAAAACTTTATTTAACATTTTGGGAGCTTCAGCGTCAGTCAGCAGGTGTAATGAGGAGCCCGTGGTTAGTTCTGAACGAACTAACCACAGTGAGAAGCACCCTCCAGTCTTGAGTCATTAGCGAGCGTTCGGAAGAAAGAGACGTGAGCATGCATCACTGACACGAGCACAGTGTTCCCTGCCGCTGAGCATCCTCTGGTCGGGCTGCGAGTGGAGAGCGAGTAGCGTGACACAGCGAGGGAGAACCCTGCAACTCGCAGAGACCTCTCAATCGTCATGGTTACCGTTCATTTACGTGAATATGCCTTCACTATACCCAGCAATATTGCTGACCAGTTATGTGAGGAATGAAATTCATTAGGGTTGAGACTCCGGGGCGTGTGTGTTTCTCGCCTCAAAGCCTCAGAGAAAATGAATAGAGGGAATATTACATTCCTCAGATTTCCTTCAGATGTGTCGTTTTTGACTTTATGCTCAGGCTGTATACATTTTGCTGAATGCGCATGTGGACCGTGTTCCCTTAATGAGGCCTGCTGTCACGGAATACCATCACTCTGCTTCCATTCGAGGTCGGGAGAAGTTACAAACATTCAACTTTATCCCAAATATTTTAACAAACTTTTGATTTGCGAGGCGCAGAAATTGATTCCTGTCTAAAATCCAAGTGCAATTTAAAGATTACTTTCATAGATATACATAGATATATACATAGATATATGTCATTTCAAATAACGACAATGTGTGACAGGCAAGGTACATCAGGGATAAGACAATTTGATTGTAGGTATGTAGATTACACAAAGACATTGAAATGGATGCCTGATATGTTAATAATAACCATTTATAACCCACAAACTATGGATGTAGTATAAGAACTAAATACACAACTCAAACAAAGTGTCAACTCACCTGAATTCAAACTTTTTTTTTAGTTCAAGATGACACGAAAAAGTTTCACAGACACTTTGGGGAATATCCTGGCCTTTAAATAACGTTCTCTTTGTTCACTCTTTACACACAAAAGTCGAAAAACAAGTACAAACGGCGACTCTTCGAGGAAATATTGTTAAAACGTATGTGCCATTATCCCCACCGGTGCAATTCATTGCGTCCCACGTCTCCGCATGACAGCAGATTTTTCATTACGCCTTGAAATGTGGCCATTCGGGAGAAGCTGTGAGCACTGCGAGACGTGATCCGATGACATGCAGAACAAACTACTCTGTTCCCCGCACCATGCATTTTGAATGGCAAAATAATCAACAAACAAAAAAAATAAAATATGAAAACTATAATCTTTTCATTTTTGTTCTACCACATTGTATCAAAAGGATGATGGAAAAAAAAACAGCACTGACATGTTGCACATTAGCAGCTCCTCCTAGGTACATCATTCAAATTAAACTAGGAGCCCTCATCCTGCATATGCAACAATGTGATGTATGATGAAATGTATGAAATTGTATGCTGCATATGATTCTGTTATTATGTCCTCTGAGCAGCTGTTATGTATTGGTTAAGACAGCCTGCCTTCATTCTTCACAAAGATTTTCTTCTCCAAAAGTTTAAAAAGTAAAAACCAAAAATAAATCAATTAATAATACCAGAGCTGTAATAACAATATTTTACAAGTCCGCTCAGAAAACAGTATGACGGATTTGAGTTTCCCCTTCATTCTCCATATTTACAGTTTCCAAGAAAGAAATTATCCCTCATGAAAAACATCTCAACTTTACAACCTCTGCGCACATTAAAATGATATTTACTGTCTAGGAAAAGCATCTGTGTGGGCGATGACATCCCACAATGGGAAATGCATCCACTTAAAAGCAGCTCTGTGATTTAGGCCTTCCCATTTAAAATTCATAAACTGCGTGGATTTTGCGGGGTTATACATGACTTGCACTGTTTGCTGGAGAGTCGAGCTGCAGGCGCAGGCGACTGGGTCATTAAGTTTACCAATTTCATGTTGAGGGGTGATGGCATAAATATGATATCTGCACACTGGTTGTAGCAGCTTGTTAGGTGACCAGATGAAGAGTAACACATCTCATATAATTGTGTATGCAATGTATGTTAATGTGTTATATCTCATTCAGATCCATAATGCAAAGAGAATAAGTGCATATAATTTTTCATTCTTCTGTTTTTTATTGATAATTTTACTTAAAATGGAGTTTAGAGCCAAAGTCCCAAACCATTTTGCTATAATATGTACTTTATATGTGTTACATTTAATCATGGTTATTATGAATATATTCTAAATACTAACAATCCCCTTTTCCTTATGTACAAAAACACTGCGACATCGTTCTCTTCTAGTTGGTGTTAACCGTACAGTTAATGCATAGACATGAATGTGGTATTGATTCTATCATTGTCCAGCACAAAGCAAATGTATCAAAATGTTAAACTATTCCTTTAAAGTCGGTGAACCAGATACATGAAAAATTTAAAAATGCTCAATTATTATAAAACAGTACAAACAAAAAAGGATGTATGTATTACATTCTATATTTGAAATAAAGTTCACATCTTTCTTTGAGTTATCCAAGTTCTTTCATTCCCCACTGCTGATGAGCAGTAATATCAATTTGGTGAGAGCCAGTGTGGCTTCAGGTTAAAGGTGAAAAATATTTGGTCAGGAGTTCTCTAATAAGGCAGACTGGGTGCACTTAGTTTCACATACTCCAGTAAACAATATACTGTATGTGCAACAAAAGATCACAGCTACCAAATATAATGAGCGCTATAGTCTCCCCGGTGCAAACACAGGCTCCAACACTAATTATCCAACAGTTTGCCGTTGCTTTGTATGTTTAAGGGCATTCTGACACAAGTGTGCATCTCCAACTCCGAGTTAACGCAGCACAGACTGTGGATTCATAGAGTTTATGACACCTTCTCATGGTGTGAGCAGAAACTGTGGATGAGTCGGAGACAGCATTGGAGAGGTGCCTGAATTAACTGCACATAAGTGTGTCCTTGTACATTTTTTTGATATACGTTGCTGAAACACTTATTTATCTGACTGTGTTGTCCCTAGGCAACATACTGTATACTGCAGTGAAGACAAAGGGTGAGGACCCTTATCGTCTATTATGCACTATTAATAGAGACTCCTACTGTCTGGAAGAAAATAAAGTTTGGTATTGCAGTTAAAACAGCATGTAATGGGGTTTTTTGTCATTAGTTTTAAATATAATTTGCTATGGGCGTCTTTAGGTGAAGCGATCACATTTCTCATCACACAAGCTCCTGTGAGTCCAATGTGACAAACTGTGATTTGTGAATCTGAACAAATCTGAGCTATATGAACGCAATGTGATTTGAATACTATAAAAAACTTTTAGAAAGTTTTTAACAATATTGCGAAAATGTATGCATGTTTCTGGTTTTGTTTTGTTTTCCCCACTAATTTAAAACAATGGTAATGTTGTGTACCAGCACAAGTTTAGCCACATTTGAAGATTATTGTTCTTTGACTTTTCTTTCACACTGGCACATTAAAAATTTAAAATAAAATGTAATTCTTAACTTAGGACCACAAGTGGCTGTGTAAAGCATAATGTGAAAATATTAAATACAAGGTATATTTAACCATGATTTTTCCTAATATAGAGAAATTATTAATGATAACAATGGCAGCACACAAAAATTTTTGTTTACAATATTGTCATTTTCAATAAGACAATGCAGCTGTTGCTATTTTTTGCTTAATGCTTTTTTCCCCCCACCCCATAAAGACTCAATGCATCAGACTGAGCGAAAGCCTCAGGCTGTTTGCCCGCACACACAATTTAATGTGTGCTACCAGAGTGACCGCACACACGCTCGGCGTGAATCATGGTGTCAAGGCCGTGACCCTTGAAAGGGAAACACTAAGTTAAATAAATAAATAAAAGAAAGAAATAAAGAAATAAAAAAAAATAAAAATACGCCTCGACACGCTCCTGTCCTCAAATCTCAATTTCACTCTGGCTCCTCCATTGCCTTGACAAGGTCAGGCTGGCAGCAGGAATTCGTCTCGCCCTCTAATCTAGAGATTACATTCTGCGACTGGGCGAAAGCCCCCCTCCCTCCCTCCCCCCTCCCTCCCCTCTCCTCTCTGCCTCTCCTCCTCTCTGCCTCTCTGGCTGCAACCCTGCCAGCCCGGCTCTCTACTGCGAGGTAACGAGCCAAGACCTGCTTACAGTGTTGAGATAATGTCCGCGGATTAAGACGGAGAGCCCCTCGAGTGGTGCCTCTTTCATTTCACCATCCGGCCTGTGAAGCATCATAAACACAGCCAGACAGTCAGGGACTCTCTGCGGATCTACAGTATGTGTGTGTATGTGATTTCACAGGTGTGTATGCTGATCGGCCAGACACAGCGGTGATGGCTACAGAATCACACCAAAACACCAAAAAACACGTGATCTGTGACAGTACAGTTCCCTGAAGATCCATTTGGGTGGCTGGATGATTCAAAGTGCACGAGGTGGATTTTGTTTTCCCTTAAAGCCTGAAAATATTCCTCTTTCTTCCCAGCTTGCTTAAGGCCTCTACCTGGTGTGACATCATCTCATATACTTTAGTCATATGCTGCGGATTATGACAGTGTTTTATATTTATATTTACTGTATATTTCTGTACTTCAAATTTGCCTTCATCCACGATGGCCACAGTAAACAGGAAGTTGTAACAGATCAAGGTTATCAACAGTGTACGTCCTTAAAGTAGTAAAAGGTTTTTTAAAAAGTGCTACGGTAGGATTTATTTATGTATGTACAGTATAGACCATATAGATGGATACCCTTCCTTGTTCTCCTCGGGTAAATTTGTCTGTGGTGCAAAAAACTGGACACAAACGCAATCTTTTCAAAAAGCTGTCACACCCCGAACCAAGTAAAGTACACTTCATGACTGATGGGATGATTCTGCTGAGCATTAAAATAAATAATAAAACGCTGACGAATGCATATTTACCAGAGAACACTGATCAATAACTTCATTGTAATCCTGGACCTGAGCTGCCATCACAACGCAAGTGCAAAGTGTATTCATGAATATCAAAATAAGGCTCACTCCATATCCTGCTTACCACGCTTTACACTGTAATTGCAACATTATTTTAAACGGAGTCCTAAAAATGCTGAAAATATAATGAGTGTGTTCAAACAGCCTATATAAGCTAATAATGCTCAGCCATACATAACCTTTATAATAACTGAGACATTTCTCATCATAAAAGATTCTGTTTCCGCACAACAGAGCTTAAGTGCAGTTATGCTTGTGGTTTTACAAAGAAGCCTGATCCTCAAAGAAGAAGTCATATATTTTGCTGTTGACCAGGTGTGATGCATAGATACAAAAAAGGGAATGTAGTCGCAAATATAATGAACATGAGGTAAATTAATAACAGATGTAGAGAGATTAGAGTGGCTGTTTTACACTGGAACAGGAGAAGTAGTGATCTGATACCGATATTATCTGATACCTAATAAAAAGCCTGTATGATCCCAAAACAATGGTCTAACACAAGGAGACACACATCGACTGTTCTCTGCTCAGATTACAACTTAGATGGATCACTCTATTTAGCAGAGCCCGTGATGCCTTCTCTTCATTAGGCTATCTGCACGCCGCCGTGCACGACAAACCATCCAGCCCCGGTGGATGCATGTCCTCGATAAACAAAGAGGAATGAAAAGGAAGATGAATCATTTTGAATGTGCATTAATTATTAATAAATCATCTGTCGGGTCCCATTCAGACCTCAGCAATAAACCTTTTCTCTTTCTTCAGGGGAGCCCGGCATGAAAGGACCACAGCATGGCCACTTTATCCCACGATTAACATGAGCTGATGTTTATCAGTTCAACATCCTGTCGCCTAATGACGTTTCTCATAAAACTGTCATTAGGCAGTGAGGAGGGGAGGGGGGGTGATTTGGGGATAAGAAAGTAAAACTGCGCAGCTTTAACGTACATCATTATCTGGGGCTGATCCCTGCCTGAATTATTAAAATATACTGAATCATCACAACTCATAACGACCAGACCACCTTCATTTTCCTTTTCCACAGTGCGTATTGTGAAAACAACAGATAAAGGGTGGAAGAGCCTTTAAGAGCATGAGAGACACTGCACCAGATCCACACACGCTGCCTGTCAGATTCCAGTAAACAGAGAAATTCATTTTCACACTAAGTCAGCGAGCGTTGTGGAAGAATTTAAAGGAGCAGGAGTGTTTATGGAAATATCACATGTATATTATTTTCTAACATGTTCTCATGCGGGTGTGAGCTAATACACTGTCAGCAACAGGCTCAGTCAACCTTTGGTTCCTAACTAGGCTGAATCATTGAGTCGCTGGTGGTAAGCATCAAACAATTCAAGACGGAAAAAACGATCAATATTGCAAATGAATAAAGGCATTTGTTGTTGCTCCACTTCTACACAGAGACAGAGACAGTGTTTGGCATCAGATTCATGGGGCTGGCAAAGACTGTGCATCAGCTCCACAAACATATCTGTTGTTTTACTGTCACAGATTTGTATTTGATGAGTATTTAGTTGGGTTGAGTCTGTGAAACCAGGACAGTGAAGCAAATCTTTTAAAAGGCTGATCATTATATTTTCTTAGAAAAACATATGTGGCTATTTGTTTGCTTTTCAAAGAGGCCCAGATGATTCATAGCAGATTGACACTGATCATCGTATACTGTTGAAAACCGTGAGAGTCTCCAACACCCTGGTTTAAATATTTACCAGTCAGGGCCAGACTCAGTCTTTTTCATGCAAGTAACTGAACTGCAACATCAAGGGCCACAATACCAGTTCACCTTCAATAAATATCAGTCAGTGTCTCTAACAGGAGCTTTATCAGGTAAAACCCCTCATCTTATCAGATTTTCTGCTAAATCTAAAAAGAGCCTAAGATATATGAGTCACTGAGAAAAACAAATGTGCAAACGAACCAATAATTATGTAAATTAATTTAATTGGATGGAAAATATATATATTTTTAAACTATACGAGCAACTTTGCATTCTAAATACCACAGGCCTTAGAGTGTAAATAGCAGTGAAGAACGTACAGTACACAAAGTGCAGCAGGAACAGGTCATTTAAGATCACCAAAGGAGAAATAGTCCCGCTTGAGGTGTTACGCACCTGATCTGTCAGCCTCCACTGCAGCAGCACATATAGCAGCTGGATGCTATGCGCATATACATGCTGGTGTTCCTTAAGTACAATATGTAGGACAACACACTGAGCCAAACTACTACATGCCCCCTTTTAATCTCATTCATAAACTCCAAGACAACAGATCTGCCAACGAGGGTTTGTTTTAATTCATCTAGAAGAGCCGAGAGGCCTCAAGACTTTTTTTTACATTTAATCAGAATGATCCCACCAGTTGCATTCACATGAAATCAAAACAGCTTTTAGATTTGCAGTCAGAGACAGACACGTTTAGTTTCTTATGCATGAAGCAGTTTCAGAGTGAATGAGAAAAGGAGGAGGAAAGAATCAGAGGTGACAGCGACACACACTGTGACCCACCACACAAACCCAGTTACAGCAGCTGTAAACATATACTATACCTATAGTGTATATACACACACACACACACACTATGATTCTGTCTTGCAGAACAGAACAGGTACAAAATAATGGAAGGATGTTCCTTGTAATATAAAACCTTGATCTTGAGCGTTTCCCATAAATGACTTTTTGTTCCTTTTATTATTGATTATCACTGTGTATTATACTTTTCCTACAATAACGTATAGGTTGTCTAACTTAATGCTTTTCGTGCTGTTGCTTTGTCACAGACCTCCTGTGTGAAATGCACTGTCTCTACCTCTCACTCTCTCTATTTCTCTGCCTCCCTCTCTCCATCAGTGGGCCGTCCAAACATCCATTAGGCTTTTACAGTCCTCTCAGGCGGGCGGACTTTGTCAGGCTTCAGCTGGAAGTGCGTGACTTCCTGAAAGCAGGCAGGCAGACCTGGGTTTAACACCGGCACTCTCTGTGTACCTGTCACTTTAAAAACCCGATACCATTTGATACTGTGTGGAAATCAGAAGGACTTGGGTGAACGCCACAACCTGAATCGATGTAACCGATTGGATGTTTGGCCAATGATTTGTGTCTTTTAAAATGAGGAGGGCTCATTTGTCTGTTGTCACTGGTCTATGAAGACATTTATGTTCCAATGCTGGGAGAAAGAGGAAAACAGATCTTAAAATAAATGCACCATGATATGGCTCCTATGAGGGGAGAATTCTCCTCGATCCCACCTTAGCTCTTACTTCAGTTCTTCCTCCTCTTCCTTCACTTTGCACTTACATGATCCCACTTTGGAAACATGAATATTTAAAGGCCACTGAGGCTCAAACACATTTCGGCTCGTTCGCGTTTTGGTTGCTTGTGAATTTTGATGTCATCCAGGGTAAATCGCTCAGGATGGACGAATGAAAATGAATGTGAAGAACGTCATCACGGATAAGTGGAGGATGCTGTGATCACCAGCTCCTGGATCCACAGTGGGACACATCTCAGGCTCCCGCTTTATAGATGCTGCGCCAAAAGGGAACGTTTTGACTGTGAACTCAACCAAACAGCTCAATTTTATGTTTGCTGAATATACTGCAGCTTTTCTCCTGTCCGCTTGTGACAGGCTGTTCCTACTGATACGCGACAAACTCATGCAGAGGAGGAAGGAAGACTAGTTATTTCCTATACATCTGTCTATTACACCCCCCCCCACACACACACACACACACATTAAAATGTATGTAAAACTAATTATTTGCACTTAAGTTTAATCAAATTTAACATACAGTATAAAGGCAGCTAAAACAGAATATATCCCTTTTCTCTGCTTCCCTCATTTCCTCCTCTAATGAGTTTGGGGAACTAATTAAATAATTAGAAAATATTTTCCACATTTCTTTTGCCGAGTCTCCATTACACAAGTGTCAAATGTTTAATTACAAAAAGAGATTAAAATGATTTCGCAGTGATCAAATATTTATACAGCCGGCCCTCATATTTCCTGTTAATAAGTTGGGATATTTTTTTCCCCACTCCTACATCATTTGTCAGGATGAACCTTGACCTCAATGAAGAAGCAGGGACAAATTACTCAAGATGAAGAGTTCTGTCTGGAGTTTTTAGTCTTTGGAGGACAGTTAATTATATTATTTGAATGATACTTCATTGTTCCACGTATGTACTCCTCACAGCCTCTGGCACAGTTTGGACGACAGTGAAAAGTGCTTGAGCGCCAACTCAGTATCCCATGATGGCATCTAGAGTTACAGTAAGTGATAGCCTTGAATGGACACGAACCTGAGACACGCTGCGCTTTCATTTGCAGACGTGCACACAGAGACCATTGTTCACTCTTACTTTTCTGTGCCGCTTTCACGTTGACCCTGAGGCTACTACTAACGATGGCACGCAGAATATTAAAAAAGCGCATGTTTCATGGGCTTACTGCTAAACAGGAAACCACGGGGCGGGGGTTACACCTGAAGTGGGGAGACACGGGTTTAATCAGCAATGACAGATTGGGAAACTGAATATTAGCCCATGAATCAGTAATTGAAAAGCAGAATTACTTCCACACTAATTATTTAGTGACTGAATTTACGTCTGTCTAGTCTATGAAGTAATATGTTTTTCAAAACCATTCTTCTCAAAAAAGAAGCAACACAAACTATCATTATTATTATTATTATTATTATTATTATTATTATTATTATTATTATTATTTTGTACAGCATTTTAATATTTGGTTGTGTTGCTGAAAACTAGCTTTGGTAATGGTAAATGCACAAATGGTGCTAATGGTGCAAGGTGCAAAATAGCTTTCTAATAATGAAAGTACCATATCTTTAGTCTTTGTGTGACATCTGTTGACAGTACTCCTCTATATTTTCACTGATCTGTAGCTCTTTGTCTACAGATTATTAGCTTTTTTTTGGTGTTTGCCAGGTTTGGAGGCAAAGAATGACAAAAAGAGAGACGTTGATAGAGGAGTGGGGGTCGGGGGAGGAACGTCGGGGAGCGGCGTGGAGGAGTTGGTTAGTGGTAGGCAGCTGGGGCCGGCTGTGGCGAACAGGCAGCAGCCAGGCTGATGGATTACACCGGCTCTCTCCTGGGTAAACGGACACCACCACCCCTCCCCTTTTAACAATGTCTCAGCCTGTATCGTCATTGAAACGTCTCCAAAGATGGAGGTGAACATGCAGCTGAGCCACTTAATCTGAGAGGCTACATTTCTACCACAAGCAGAGGATTTGAGAGAAAGATATTTTCTAAACAAATCTGATATCATTTTCACAGAAATGACTTGTCCACCAAGACCGATATGATCCGCAGGCCAGGAGCAACGCTGAAAAACAAGACAATCCAGCTGGACATCGATTCAGTCAAGACTAATTGCCGGGAAAGGGGCCCATATTGTTTTCATACATATTTCCTATCTCATTGTCGTTTGCAGTGCAGCTAAGTGGCCAGAGACTCTTTGGTCATGGCTCGGCGTGTGGTTTTACAGGTTATGACAACGGGGATCATTGTTGCCGACCTGAGTTTGAAGGCAACATCTCAGGGTATGCCGATAGCAACACAGGCTGCTTCGATGAGCGCTGAGTTAAAGGTCGCGCTCACAAAGTGTCCACAGGGACTAAATAAATAATGGGAGATGGGAATGTCCAAAAGCAAAGCAATGCTAAACACCGGTACACACACACTTTCATAGTGTGTATGTCAAATGGCTGTCCGCATGTTTCACAGCTGGATACGGAAGCCCTTGACATTTCCTCAATGGCTTCATCGAGATCTGAAACCAGCAAACCCCACAGGCATGGCCGCCATCTGAAAGCTTTCCTGTTTGACAGCAAGCGCAATCAAATCGCAGCAACTATTAGCTCTTCTCTCTCACAGTTAATATTTACATTAGAGAGACGCGGGAAACAAATATTAAAATATTAAAAGGAATCATTTCAGATTTATCTATTCATTCATCAGTTTTTGTTAAAAGGGTGCCTTGAGGCAAAAGACCTATTAAGTTATAGATGTAGCAATTATGTTGGTAAATAATTGCAGCATCATTGGCATAACAGCAGGGTGATTGCAACAGACTTGGAACTTGAAACAGCCGGTAAGTGTTCATTAGCACCATGAACAGGGGCACCTCAACGGCAGTCAACAGGTCAATCACTTTGCAGCCATGACTGTACGTAAACACAGCAGAAACACTGATACTGAGATGAAACTCAACTCAAATTATTGAATAAATATGGAAATTGGAAATTTCCAAACCAGATTATGCTTTGGAGTAATAAAAGAATTTGCATAGATGAACAATCAAAAAAAATTAACAAAAAATGTTTTTTGTTTCCATCACATTAAGATAAAGGAGGTTGCCATAGCAACATCCAAAGGCTACTTAGACTCTGATCTACTGTGTTTTGTGTGTGTGTGTGTGTGTGCGTGTGTGTGTGTGCATCCCTTTTCAGCTTCTCTGTATTTCTGCCGCACATCAGCCTGAACCCAGTGGCATTATTGATTGATTAATCTGCAGTCCTTTTTGAACATAACCCTCTGCTACTGTGATAACAGCGTCTCCAGTAGGTCGCCATATCTGATTAACCTTTTGTACATGCCCAGGCTTTTAAAAGCAGCGGAGACATGAACAGAGCTTCCCCACATTCCACTCCTATTCGGAGTGATTAAATCAATTGCGAGCGCTTAGCCTCGCCTCAGGCCCATGCTGTAGGCGCGATAGTGTCGGTCCGCTGGATCCGTGCGCGCTGAGTCACCCAGCGTGCTCTGCCAAGCACTTAACTACATCCTCAGGAAGAACATCAAACCTGGGATTTCATGAAAGACGATGCTATGGAGAACCGCGATGGGGAGTCGGCTTGATGACAGGGAGAAAATGAGGAGAAAGGAAAAGAATGTGTGCCATTGTGAGGCTGGTTCTGCTTGGTCAATGCCTGAGACGTTGGATATGCTTTGCCACTTATACCTTTCTGGTCTGGAAGCCTAAGATCACAAGCTGCTTGTGGGCTTAAGGTTACCAAAAGAAGAGTCTGCTTTAAATCGTCCGACATGAGTCGTAACAAGGAGATTTGTTCAGCGTCTTTATTAAAGGTTTTGAATTACTGGGCATTTTTCATATGGGGGAGATTTTCCTGCCCTTCTTTATCCCGACCCACAGGAGGTGGTCTGTGTGATCAAGTAGCGCGCAAACTGATGGAAAATAATGACTCCGTGTTACAGGACTGGCCTTTGGGGAGAGATTAAGAAAATGAAAAAGAGTTCATGGAGTTATTCATGCCGCGCTCTCGGTCTCATTATCGACCACACACCAGAGGGAATGACACTCGGCTCTGGGCACCTGCATTCTCACTGCCAATCTTTGGGTTGACCATGGCTCCAAACAGTATCAGGATGGAGAAAATTAAAGCTGTAACTGAGCCAGGCAAGCGAAGTAGTGGCCGCGGGGTGGAGGGTGGTCTGTGGGGTGAGAGGCAGCTTGGTAAGGACTCGCTCACTATGTGTATACAGCTCGAATGCTGATTGAAAAAAAACACAGTAGATCTGACTCTAAGTAGCCTTTGGATGTTGCTATGGCAACCTCCTTTATCTTAATGTGATGAAAACAAAAAAAAAACTAATTGTTGATCTATGCAAATTCCTTCATTACTCCAAAGCATAATCTGGCTCGGAAATTTCCAATTTCCATATTTATTAATAATTGATTTATTCTTTTTACATGAATGGATGAGACTGTAAAAATGAACTGGATGAATACCTTGGAGTTGCTTTCATGGCTGCGTTAACAGTGCTTTATTTGTAATGACTGCGCATGAAGATGCATTGTGGGTAAAAATAAGTAACACATTTTCATGGACGCACAACGTGAGGAGAAACAGCTCCCCGTGTTCTGTCTCCGGATGTTTAAATGTTGCAGCGAAGTGCGAGTCTACGCTCATGACTGCGCACATTGTTTTCTTTTCACCTCCCTACATGGTGACTTTTGGCAAATGCACATTTAAATCTATCTTGAGTGGGTGGTTCGTTTTGTTAAAGGCCACTATGGCTTGAGATGGAGTGGATGCACCGACTCCTCCACACTGTGCATAGCTTTCTCCCAGAGCATCTGCGGCTCCAAGCTGCACATAAACACCCCATACGCTCACATGTCGCTGAAAATGCCATCACTTCATTACTTTATCCTTGAGAGACATTTGTTTTTAATTTAGTCATAATTAGCGCTCGGACCTAAGACCATCAACACGTCTTGTGCGTCAGTGACCGTTCACCTTTGACACTCGAAATCTGTTCAGCAGTTCATTCTGGAGTCTAAGTGGCTTTCATTTTGAAGTTGAGTGGTTTTCAGCTTAAATCTCCAAATGTGTGCCTCATGAGCATCTGCCATACAGCAGGACTCCAGATCACAGGGAGATGGCAGAGTTTATAAAGCGCCCTTCCACTGTCTGTCTGCAAAAAAGCCGAGCCAGCACTCTTTTGGAAATAATGTTTCCGTCCTGGGACTTTTTGCCACTTTCTTTCGGTTCAGAAATCCCTATTTTCTAACCGGTGTCATGTGCTGTGCTGTACAATATGAAACTACATTCTCAGTATTCCAGCTTGAGCTCTCTTGAGCTCTTATCATATCAGGTAACGGCTGAAAAAGCCAGAGGGAGAAACTGCTGCTACGGTATGAGCCAACGTCGCCACCACAGGACTGTTCAAAATTTTGTTGGAGGTTTGTTGGATCCTACCAACAAACCTTGAAGCCATTAAACCGCTGGTCCTTGGTACAACTTGGTGCTGGGCTGTGCTAACGATGACCAGCACTGATAATATATCTGATAATCATAATCATAATGGAACTGAAATGTATCAGCATCAGCTTAACCTGTCATTACCCCATGCACATAGTGCCATGCACCTGTGTCTGAATGCACTTCGGGTCTCCCCTATCTATTGATCATTATCAAAAACCCCAACACAACAGTCAGTTTATTGTGTATTTATTTACGCTAAGTCATTAATTTAACACACACATCACAATTATTAAAGCCTCTGCTGCAGTTGCAACAAAGCACTTCAACAGACACTCTATGATAATATTCACCTATATGTTTAGCTACTTCCTATGCACCACTGCCTCTATAATGTTGTCTACTGTATATACGGTCAGATGCTTATTTCAAGTACAAGCCATATAGTGGGAAATGTGGGATCAGATTTAAAGTGACCACAGCGTCCTCTCCCCACTGTAATAAAAACTGTTTTTGGTTTTTTTTGGAAAAGCAACAAAAAAACGAAAGTCCAGTATGAATGATATAGTGGTCTGTGCATCAGCATCTGGGCCAATCATGCCAACAGAAATGTGGCAGAATGTGCTGGCTGACACAGACCTCCATCTCCCCATGGTTGCACCTGCAGCCGGGCTGTCAGGAAGATGAAAATATGCCTGGCTTCATTTAGTGCTGCAGGGATCCTGTGGAGAAAAGGGGAAGGTAGAGCTAATGGACTACTCTAGGACACAGCGGGGCTGTCGACTCAGCAATGCCGGCGGCTATCTCTCCAGGACGCGCCATTTTTATGACAGTGTCTCCGAGGCCACTGCAGGCATACAGGAGGCCCAGGAGCCATTAGCTCCATGCCCAGATCACACCGGATTTACTGTAAACAAAAGCCATTGTTAGGGAATTACACATTCCTTAGGAGGCATATATATCTATCCTGGATCTATCCCGAGCTGTCAGTCTCATGGTGGAGGAATAGGGGAGATACAGCAGCGTACTGACTGACAGTAAGGAAATTGAAGTGTCATGTGAAACATGTTAACCATATTTTGTTGCGTGTTGTCACCACTGGCTCATTACTTCAGTCTGTGGGGGTTGGGGGGGGGGCAACAACAGGAGAAATAACAGGGTTTCTATCCAAATTACTGAGCAGCTTAAGCATGAGCTGTCGTTTAAGACATTGTTCTCTCCAGTGTCCTTTATTGTCAAGATGGGGGCCGGTGGCAGTAATACCTGACAGCGATGTCCATGTCAGACGTGCGACCTGACACGTATGAGCAAATAAGGCTGTGAAAAAAAAAAAACGGGTGACGCTGAAGAGTATGCATACTCTTCAGGATGACAGTTCACAGTCTAACACACTGAACACATGGCTTTATGTCATCTGAAAGTGAAAACCCATTCACACCGTGGCAGTGGCATGTGTAATGCCTCGGTGCATCAACATCCACTGCACGTCGTTAGCTCGCCAAGCTCCCAGTTGAAAAATACAGGAGGCAGCTGTCCATTGCTGCCGTCAGGTTCGCACAGTTCAGGTGGACTGAATCAGGGCTCAGAATTAAAATGCACCTTCGAGGGGAAAATGGGTTATTTGTGTCCATGCAAAAACATCTGGAATGTTGTTGTGCTGCCACAACGGCAGAAAATACAAAGTGTGTTTGCATGAAATTTGCCGATGAAAAACACTCGTTTAAATGATTGCTGTGAAAGTCTGGGTGTGAAACAGCATCTGACACGCATGCATACCAAACGCAGGAAGGTGATAATGGAATGGAATCTCAGCAGCTAAAGGTCATATACAGTACACACACACACACACACACACACACGGGTGGTAAATATACTCTAATGTAGTACATTTTAAACTGTAAAAGGAGACTAATGAAACCTTTAACAAGATGCATTATTCCGTAAATAATAGATTTTATGCATGCTCCATCATAAACCAAATCCTCAAACTCATTTTAAAAAATAATGAACTCCCACTTGTAGCAGTAAAGTTAAACAAGCACAAAAGTGGGTGGAAGTCAGGACAAAAGTTACTGTAATAGATTCTCTTTTGTGAAGACATTGCATCATCGTGTTGTATTATAGGTACAACTGGGAGAAAAAAAGTAGCTTATAGCTGCCTCTAATTGGTGTCATTACATATTGTTATGCAAAAATTGATTTCAGCATTATGCTTAAGTAGCTTTACTGTAATAGATTCCTGAGTTCTCACTGACTAAACTACGTGAGCAAAACAAGTGTAACACAGTGCAGATGTGTTAGACTGTCAATACTGAATAAAATATTGATGGGAAAAAACTGTTCTGAACTGCTGCCACTCTCATTCTCCACCTTTAACAACTGCAGCTGGCTCAATCCGGGAAATACAGAGCCAAGTTTCACAACTTCTATTCCTGCTTCTGAGTATCTGACAGCACTCCTGACAAAATCTATCTTTTACACTTTCAGACCTGTGAATGCAAAACTTTTTTTATACGCGTGATAAGAAAAGTTTTACCTGTTTGTTTTGTTTTTACAAAAAAAGACATTTTTTTTAATTCATTCTCTTTTAACACCAGAATTAGTCCAGTGTTTCACAGCCCTCGTTGTGTTTCTGAGTGAACATCATTATCACATCTCGCATGATGTTGCACTTCTTGCACGCAGTGTCAGATTGAGTGGAAAGATCCGGATCCATTAAGGATGCATTTGTTTATATCCACCTGTAAGATCGGGTTCGACGTCAGTGGATCAGACATGAGCGTCACTGAAGCAGAGTAGATCAGCTGCTGAGATGAAAACAACAATGACAACGGCTTAGAAGATTCGGACAGACTGAAAGAGCCTGCTGAGCTGGTAGCCGAGACACAGGGAGGAGGAGGAGGAGGATTTCACAGAGATAAAAACTGACCTGATGCCTTCATTTCTCTGCTCTGAAGCTAAACGAAAACACAAAATGAAATCCTAATTTGGATTCACGGATGACATGGATGGATGACAAAACAGCCACAGGCGTTAAGTGATAAAGAGTCAAAGAGAAGCCAATTAAAAAAAAACAATGCAGTCAACATGTTTTTGTGGCACATGTGACCTGGCTTGTTATCACGGCTCTAGCCCTGCTCTATCTCAGTAGGGTGCTGAGCTTTGTTCCAGCAGGCGTTTTACAGTGCTTTTCTGAGGAGGGAGAAGCAGACATGCACATCTTAGTAATTATGCCTCAGATGAAATGTCATGCACGGACAGGGGGCAGGTCAGGGGTCACCAGATGAGAAGGGAACTAAATCCAGAGCTGAGGTGAAATCAAACTGGGGATAAAGTCTGGAGTATAGAGTGGAGAGGGTTGGACTCGGTTTGTAAAAGCCTTTAACATGCTCCCGTCAGCCCAGCTCAAGCAGAGCATAACAGTCTGGGCATTATGTGCTTGAACTGACTGAATAATGTCACACAACAAAGCAGTGATCTATCTGGCGTAACACATCAACACATGCCGTATGTGAAGCGACGAAGAAATACTTATTTAGAAATATTCGGCTAAATGTAAAGAATTTAGAAGGTCATGTTCAATTAAATGTAAAATGATCACAGTGATGACATTACGTTGTTGTGAAAGGTGATGGGTTGACCCCTCTGGGACCCAGGGGCATGTAGAGTTGAGACCCGCGGCCACAGACCCATTTGCAGGAGGCCAGTGACGGATGGCAACATTGACAACAATGTTTTTGCCTTTGTGCAAATTGTAGAAACATAACCATAAATTTGCGAGCAGAAGATCAATACGGCCCAGACGTGGCCGAGTCCCGAGAAACATATCCAAGGGAAAGGCATTCGATAAGTTTGATCAGAGATGGATCTGGCAGCCTGCTATAAATCCTCCATTACCAGCCACGGGCCAGCGGCTGCTGTGAAGGAGCCCGAGACGTTCAGTGACAGATTCGGCCATTAAAGCTCACGCTGATGTGTATACCTGGCAATCAGACAGATTTCTCCGTGTATTATTGGTGCAATCATGGCCGTTCATCAGATGTGGTCCATTAGAGTGGTCACGTTACAAAGGGCAGCACCGCAGCCCTTTCCAATCACCAACATGACTCTATATACTATATCACCAGACAGCAAACATATTCACTGTTTCATCCCATATTGCTTACATGACAGATCATTGATCGAGTGAGTTGGATTTCCAACATTCCCTCCATGGAAAGATCCAAGGCTCCTTTTTTGCAGCTTGTAATAATACTCTGTTATTCATCTGTCGTGGTGCAGTCATCGTAACATCCTAAAACAATGCTTAGTTAGGAACACTACTCTCTTTATTTTAATGACAAGGACAGGCCTGTGACTATGCTTAACAGTAATGTTCCCATTATGCGCAGCGGCATCTCCGGAGACCACCCTTAAATACGGGACTACTCAATCATGACACGAGGAACCCGTGTCGGAGCGAAATGGGTCATACGATACTTTAAATAAATATGATAATGAGGGAGACAGCGCCGATTGCCAGGGGGTTTATTTGTGTTATGTGTAGAGAACAGTGGGGCGACTGCAACTGAATCAAACTGCCGCAGTCCGAGTGGGAAGTGGCCTACAGCAGCACCGAGGAGCTGTGTGTGGTGTGTTTACCTGCAGCCCGCGTGAATGAGGTGGACGTAATCGCATGAAAATTCAGTGTGTGTTTCACCCCATGTCTTGCTGTGCTCAACTCAAAAAAGTGATGTGACAAAATTAATCAAGATCATTATTAACCAAAAGTCACAATTGGTGTTCAAAAAAGGAAAAATGTTATGATAAATATTATGGTCTTGTAAAATAAAAAAATATGTCCATGAAATCAACAAAAAGTTTAAAAAAAAAAGAAATTTCTATAAAATTCAGACTACATAAAAGAAGAAGGACTGATGCATATCTCTTTTAGATTTTATTTTATAAAATAGCAAATAAGCTTTTTTGTCCACATCACATTTTCAACATAATGTTAATAAAATTCAAAAGGTCAAAAGCCGAGTCAGCATCTGAAGTTAAATATAACGTACAGGAGGCAAAACGGGCTTTCGTTTTCACATACTGTGAAATTAAAAAGCCGGATTGGACATATGCTGCCTCCCTGCATGTCAACTGCACCAGCCACCAAGAGCGGTAAAGGTTAAAAGAAAACCATCATGTGCCTGAGGTTTGGCTTCCCAGGCTTTGAGACGGGATGTGAAGATGTGGCTCCTGTAAGTTGGGATTTTCCCTCTCAGCAGGAGTCACAATTACCTCTCACTGTGCAACCTGAGGAGCTCAGTGGGGTAATGTACTTCTGACAGCAAGATCCCTGACGCACACAGAAGGCTACACAGCACAAGGCCCGAGAGGCACTGCGAAAAGGAGGAAAAGGAGGAAAAGGAGAAAAGAGTCAAGCGTTTGGAGTGATGTCACTCCGTGAGAGTTAGATACATGTATTGTTGTTCCCAGATATTTGGCTTTTATTACACATCAAATATTGATTGGTGATGTGATCCTGCTCTGATGTAGGAGGGCTCCTCCCTGAACACAGCAGCGCAGCAGAATCAAACCGGTCTGCAGAGAAACGCCAGTTATTCACGTTTTTTGTGAATTTTGTCGTTCTGTCACTGACTTTGTTTATCTATTTTTTTTATTTTATATTCTAAAAAAGCTGCCTTTGTTGGCTGTTTCACTCCAAGAAAGAAAATATTATGATAGTATTATATACGGAATATGAGTGTTGTTCTGTATGTTGCCATTAACTAGGTCAAAGTCAAATATGAAAAAAATGATATAATTTTAATCAATGAGAGCTATAGAAAACTATTGCTTCCACAGTTCCACAACATTGACTGATTCATTAATGAATTTAGAATCGGAATATTTAGAATGACTGGACCGACTAATACGACTTTATCAAACAAAACAAAAGAAATGGTGACATTGATTCTGCAGTGTCTCTGAAGCTGTGACCTGCAGATACACACACACACACACACACACCATGCAGAGATCTCCTTGTGTTTGTGTTTCGTTAATCAATGCACTTTTCCCTATTGATTTTCAATGGGATGCTCCTCGTGCATGCAGCCGTTTCATTTATGCGACAAGGTTATAAACTCTCCGCTTTGTCCCCCTGCCGCGAACTGCAGCGGGTTCCACCTGCCTGCCTCCGACTGTCGGCACAGGACCTCGAAGGCTCACTACTCCCTGAACGCAGCTCTGATTCCTGGGCCTGAAATGCAATCCACTCCTCTGTGTGTCGCCCTGGATGCCGTGTTCTTATCAGCTCCTCCAGGATGAGAAGCTGTCAATACAACAACCACAGAAAAAGAAAACCGTTCCTTTCCCCCTGCGTCTCATATCAATGGGGCCCATCTTCACACAGAACCAGCCCTGGTCAGACAGCAATTAAAACCCTGACCTGTCTGTGTCGGGCTGTGTGCACGCGAACCACAGATCTATAAACTTGATTTCTATCTATTCACCTCCCGCAGCCTCTCATTGACGCGCCACCTCAGGAGGCATCGACTGTGTGTGCTGCATGTTTGCTGTAATTACAATCATATTTGCCGGAGATGCATTAGACATGACAGAAAAGAATTGAGCTGCATTCCCGTCACTAATTAATGACTTGCCCAACAAACCGCTGCAGCTGCAGCACGTGGAGAATTTCTGTCCGATAGAGACGGAGATGCTACGTACAAAAGCAACAAAAATCTAATACGTTTCAACATAAAGTCGAGAAAAATATTATTATCCCAAATGAAAAAAATGGTGATATTTTCGATAGAGAACAAGAACAAAAACCATGAACAGACTAAGACGGACGCTGGAGTGATTCTACAAAAATATAACACCTGCAATGTTTTCCCCCAACACCACCAACCCACCCCACTCCTGTTTGCAGTGCAGGCATTAGGGTCTGACTACATGCTGAGAACTGCATGGCCCTTACAGGAGCGTGCATAGCAATGACTAAGAATTATGTTGACGAAGCAAAAAAAACAATATGGAGGTTTTGTTTTTACAGATACAGAGGCAGAGAGAGAGAGAGAGAGAGAGAGAGAGATGCATGCAGTTTTACAATGAAGCACTGGTGCATAACATTACTTTAAGTTTGTACACAAACCCTGATGCATCTTTGTGCCACAGAGCTCTGTTGTTGTCCAATCCATTAACACCACATCAGTGAGCATGAACACAAACCCTGGTTCATTCAGGATCAGTCTCTCGCACGCACACACACACACACACACGCACACACACACACACACACACACACACACACACACACACTCCTGCTGGTGACTGATCACCAAATGTGTATTAATGTGCAGCCAAAAGTAGCCTCCCCCCAAAAACAATGCTTTATCCTCCAGTCTGAGCAACGTTTGCAAAAAAAGAAAGAATGCAATGGCTGTGGCTGTAAAGCTGAGGTGAAATTAGGTATTGTTAAAACCAATTTCACCAAATTGATTCAAATTGCAAACTCGGATTTTAAAATCACGCGAATAAGCCTTAAAAAATGCCATAAAGGCAGTGGTATTTAATGGATTCGTGTGAAGCACATGCCTCATCTGGTCTTGTTGAATACTGACATTATTTCTAGTAAAAGTCCTGGAGCAAGGAAATGTGCAACTGGGAATCGAGAGTAATTATATTCCCTGAAATGATACTCCCTTAAATATTATTAAGAGACAATTTTTTCTTATTATAGAGCAATGTAAAAAAATAAAGTAGCCCTCTATTGTTTTGCTAAGATCCTTCCTGATATCAGTTTTAAGTAAACATCTATTGCTTTTGTAGGCGGTGTGTCTACCGCTGCTACAAGGTCATCGTTTTGACGGGGTTATAGAAAAAAAATAAAAATACAGGCTTCATACAATCCCCAAACATTTTCCCAAACACTAATGATGGCTGCAGAGACGGAGGCAGAGATTTAACGAGGAGACAGACACACACTCACTTCCAGGTCAAACTGTAACAAGGCTCTTATTGGGCAAAGCCGGGGTCAAACGTTAACGAGAAGTGCTGCCGCATGGCACAGTGACGGCGCGCACATGAGCAGTACGACTGTGTCAGTGTCAACCGGCAGCAACGCTGTGATTTTATTACCCAGCAGAGAGCAGATAACGGAGCTTGTTATGGAGGGTCATATATCCTGGTTCGACCCCTTGTTTATGCTTCGCCTATAAGGCATAATGAACGTTTTACAGCCAACTGTAAGAGCGGTGACACGCTCACAGGCTAACGAGAAGCTATGTACACGCCGCATCTGGTCACTGCGCTGCATTGTGGAAAATGAGTTGATGAGATTATTCGGTGTGATTAAAAGCAGCCATAAACACAAATTACAAACTGGGCTTTGAGTGGTATTTTATTGGCATGGTGCATCGGGGGGGTTAGGGTTAGGGTTGGGGTTGGGGGGGCTGAGGAAACAAAGGGAGATGTCCAGAAAAAGTTGAACCCAATTAGGCTTTAATATCAGGCTCTTAAAATAGAGACGGGAGACACAGTGAAGCGAGCAGCCCGGCAGGATCCGAGGAAAGGTCTCTTGGCACCGGTGGAAAGCGAGTGTTCATCTCTCCTCCTCGCTCGGTACATTACAGAACTTTCCCCTGCTCCCAAAACCCAGAAAACGCACTTAACTCTCATTTACTGATACCGCCCTCCTCCATTAAACATTCATGTCCGCTGCCACCGAAAGCCTGCGCTTCTTCTTCTACTGTTTCCAAAAGGTGAGACGGATATTTAACACTCAACGCGCGGCGAAGATTAGTGCTCTCAGCGGGATCAGTGGCCAGAGGAGGGCCGGGTTTAAAAATGGTTTGGATTATTGCCGTAATATCAAAATGAAAACTGACAGTGGTTTTCAGAGAGCATTTATGTTGTGTAGGAGAATTCTTCATTAAACTGGCATTTCCCCCATCTATCTAAAATCTATTTTTTTGCAATCAGTAGCATTCAGAACCATAAGGTAGGAAATGAGTCCAATCAGGACACAGAGCACAATGTATGTGCATACACTGTAAAAAAGAAAGCATAACAAACTGCACTAAAAAAAATCTGTGAAACAGTGAAGCCGCAAAAGATGAACCACGTTATAGCGAGGGTTCACTGTGCATATACACATACATATACATATACATATACATATACATATACATATACATATACATATACATATTCATATACATATACATATACATACATATACATACAGTATACAGTATACAGTATACAGTATACATATACATATACATATACATATACATACAGTATACAGTATACAGTATACATATACATATACATATACATATACATATACATATACATATACATATACAGTACATATAAAAACAGAGCAGGTCTACAATAACAGATTAGCGTCAGGGCATTAGATCTGAGTTTTTGCAGACCCAGTGTACATGATGGAGCAGCGTTCAAGAGAGAAAACAGAGCAGGGACTGTTCTTCTCTTTTATCCGCACCACTCACTTGTTGGGCTGTAACACGTGCCGCTGCCTGCAGATGACTACACCAACAAGTGTCTGAGAATAGACTGTGAGGGTGAAATACTGAGATCAGCATTGGGAGAATGTGAATGCGTTTAATCTGGCAACAAATTTGGACACGGCGTTGCTGCATAATTGCTACATTCAGATGCAAAAAAAATCAATTTTCACCCTGGTTGGGCAATGGGCGAGGCCTTGAACTGTAGCCAATGTGCTTGAACAAAATATCTGTAAGCTCCTGTCACAAACGTTTGATATGTAATGCCAAGCACTGGACTCACAGAGGTAATAAAGAGGGCTGTATACAGAGGTGGCACATTAATTCTCAGAGGGCGTCAGCGGTGTAGCGCCTGCTTAGCTGTACAAATTCCCATAACCAAACAAGGTTGTGATCTTCAACCCTGGATATTTTTTTCCGTGTCACACTGATGTTTGAGAGGAGCTCTGACACATAATATTGTACCGAACACAGTATTTACAGAGAGTGGAGGTGACTTACGCCATCTGCTCAGACAGCAACAGGCTGAGGCAGACGCTCCTCCACCAACGAGGCACAAGGTCCCCGGGCTTATCTCGGCAGAGGTGTGCCGCTGCTCCTCGGCACCAGCGAGGTGGAACGATAAACATAATTAAATTGAGGCGGATTACACAAAATGGATCGGATCAGTTGGGGAGGCGGGGAAGCTAATCCAGTGCAATCCCCTCTATAGAGGAGCCAACCACACAAAACGACATAAATAAAGAAGCAGGAGAGGAAAGCACCGGCTGTCGCAGGGAGAGCAAGGTGAGGGCACAGGAAGTGAACAAACTCGCCCCAAAGTCAAATCTGAACTGTGATGGTGCAGTTTAGTGCAGAAAGTCCAAACGTGATCATGGTTAAAAACAACTCAGAATGTGTTTGGACGACTTCCACACACACCGGAATCAGCAGTGGATTTCCACCACTGCTCTTCTCCCAGGCAGCGAGGAATCACACTCGTCTTTCCTGGCTGCCGTAATGACAGTGATTTAGTCACAGGTGAGACGCATCACTCCGTTTAGATTTTCACCTGTGACTACAGGAAATGTGTTTTTAGCTGTGGTATATATCACATGCGAGCAGGGGCCAACTGGAGCTGGAGTTTCGATATTTTCTTCAGAGACAAACTTTTTTATATATATATATATATCACGAACACATCTACGACAGCGCTCCCATAACCTGCTTTTTTTTCGGTTTCAACTCCCATTCCATTCCACTCCTCCATCTTTTTTGCCACCCCAACCCCCCTCCTCAGATTGCATTTTCCCTTTTGTAAGTGACTTTGGTACAATCCCCTTACAAATAACCTGTCTCCAGGGACAGAGACTCTTACTTTCTCCACAGCCGCGCCAACCCACTCCCCTCTTTTCTATCCCCACCTCCCTTTGTCTCTCAGCCCCAGGCACAGTAAACAGATTGATACAGTCTGCCTGCTTCTTCTGCCTTTCAAACTAATCCAGTGTAATCCTAGTCTGTCTGCCCCCTGTCTTTGGCAGCACTGCAGCACATACGCTCTTATCATCCAGTAACGTGATGATTAATGGATCCATGACTGATGCAGGACAGGCTAGAACAGTATCAAGAGATATCAGGTATATATTTATTGAATCTATATTTATATTTGTTTTGTGTTAACACATATAGACTGTAGCCTTGCCTGAATGTTCGTCCACATAAAAAAACAAAAAATAATAATATCTGGCTTTAAAGTCAAAGGTACTGATTTGTATTAAAGGCAAACTATTTTTTTTCCTCCTTTTTTCCCTCCATTCAACTTCAGAGGCTGAAAAATAAAAGGTTTTAGACAATTTGCGAAAACCCTAAGCTTTAGGCTTTTTTTTAGTTTTTTGGTGCCATGGGTTGTTAAGTGCATTTAAGAAGAGACTAGGAATAAGGTATCAACACAATGAATACGACAGCCAGGCATAGCAACACACTCGTCTTCATGATCTCCTTGTCGGAGATGTGGAATCAGCTTTCGGCATACGCCTGCCTAAACAAGTGCAGCGTGCATTATTGAAGCCGCCGTGGCCGGACGCTTTAACTGGACAGTATCCTCTGTCCTGGCAGACAGCTCAAGGCAGGCTGTCAGCAAAGCATGCACGCAGGTGGAAGGGAGAAACGTGGTATTTGAAATATGAATGCAGCATTTGTAGCGGAGCAGCATCTCTCTATCGCCATGGAAATCTGACAGTCCCAACATTAAATCAACAGGCTGCGCCTCAGGCGAGCTTTGCACCAGGTGGAGACCAGCGTGGTGATGGGATGATGATAAAGATGTGAGAAAGGGCCGATGAGGCCGCAGCTGGAGACGAGCAAACGCGACCAATAAATTCAGTTTCCTGCGCTGTCTCTTGAGCGGAAAGAAAAAAAATCATTAAAAAGGGAGAGTGAGATAATGCTAAACGTTCATACTGCTATTTGGACTCTATCTGCACTCTAAAGCCACTTTGTTATAATACCTAAGCTTCAACAGTGCGATGTTTAAAGCACGTGTCCTATTTCCTGATTTCCTGAGAAGACTCAGGAAGCTTCTAAATGTCATGATTCACTAAATCCTACGGACATATTTAATATTGCAGTGCTCAAAGAGTATCGACATTAGCTCTCGCAAAGTGTCGAGTGAAATGAATATTATGGTCCAAAGCCAATTTAACCTTTTAGCCACTTGAAGGAAAAAGTCAAGTCTGTTGTCGGGAGCAGGGCAATTGGCCTTAACTGGATCTATCAATACGGTGTCAATGGAAAGTTATTTTTTCCACATAATACACATCATTTTCATTGTTTAAGTAAAAAATACGAGTATATTCACAGGCTGCAGGTACATTTCCTTTAGCACATTATGACATGTTGTGATACTGTATATGCGATGACTGTATATTCCTCATTAGCAGTGAAATCAATGTGACGCGTCTCTAAGCGAGTCGCTGTTAGGTTTTATCACAGGAGTCGGGCCTGTGTTCACCCTGGCCCACATTTCACCCCTGGATCCCAGTGGGAGCTGCAGCAAAGCAGAGACGTGGCTCTGCAAACACCTCTCAGCCACAGCACCGTGCAGCAGCCGCACTGCCTGAACACAGAGCGCCGTTCTGGGGGTCATCCCCTCGTCTGACCTCTTACAGGCTCGCGAGTTCACTCTGTCTGCAGGTCAAACCCGCCTCAGACAAGTCCGGCCTCCACCTCACTGTGGCTCAGTGCGTCAGCCGGCTGCGGACCCACAGATCATTATCACTATCAAGTCATGTTTGGCCAACAAAACGATATCTCTACCTCTGATCCTATGCCAGAGCTTATTTTTGTTCTGGGCAGGAACTGCTGTCACTTGGGGCAAAACTCAAGCCCAGCTAAAAATACCCCTCTATTCTGTTTATGAGAGGAAGATGTATGAATTAACAATGGGGTATCATGTCTGAAATAAGAATACTTTTTCCTCAAACCCCATCTACCTCCACTCAGTCTGAACAAATTGCACGTTTTTTGCTTTTTTGCTTACTGCGGCTGTTAATGCAATGCAATGTTGTGCTGCGTTCCTGCGGTGCAGCGTCCATTTTATTGGGGCTATGTTGAGCACTTTGGGTACAATGTCCAAACTGGGCCAGAGAGGCCTGTAGGCTGCTCTGCATCCACATACCAAACAAGCAGAATGCACATCCTGTTCACTGAGACACTCGTTTACAACAA
The DNA here is from genome assembly GCA_016785345.1 of Trinectes maculatus. Taxonomy (NCBI): domain Eukaryota; kingdom Metazoa; phylum Chordata; class Actinopteri; order Pleuronectiformes; family Achiridae; genus Trinectes; species Trinectes maculatus. Next base: position 116,545 of record JAFBJQ010000247.1, read on the forward strand.
TCTCTCTCCGACAGCAATGCAATTCATCGCACTCTCTGCAATCTGAGTTCTATTTTTTACAACAAAATTTACGAGACAAAAAGCACCGTTGCTAAAACGTTGTCAAAGATGTGTGGCACCTCCCATGGTCTCAGTCAGTGACATGACATTAACATTGTTTTCTTCCCTTCATGTAATTTACAACTATATTTGACAGTTAAATATAGTTGTGGGTTTTTTTGTATTGACTTCATATATTCATCTGGGACAATGGTTTTCACTTTATACATCTTGAACTGGTTTATTTTATTTAGTTTTTTTTTCCCCCCTCATTTTCTACCTACAATGGTTGGTTAAAATGCTGAATCACATCTGTCATCATAGTCCCTTTTTTCACTAGTTCTGATTATTTTCAAAATATTTAATCAGAGGAATACATAAATCAAAATCTTTTTGTTTTCCTGGTGATTTCAATGAGATCTCGGAAAATGGTAACAGCTTCTGCTGTTACCATTTTCGAAGACTTTTCAAAAAAATAAAATCCTAGCTCCCACAAATTCATTTAAACACAATCAACACATCTGAAAAGTCTCAAAGACTTGAGTGACAAGTAAACATTGCAATAAGGCCAACACGAAGTCAACAAACAGCCTAACTTTTATCCAACACTTTTTTCCCACACGTCACTTCTCAGGCGAGAGTCATGACTTGCCGGCACGTCTTGCGCGCCTTCTCCACTCTGCGTTGGCGAAGAGCACAACAACATACAAGTTTACCGAGGGTGTCGGGTCAGAGCTGATAGTTCATCTATTCCCACATCTGAACTGCAATTTTAAGTCTGAATTTTCAAGCCCTGAAGTTTTTTTTGTCTGTCAAGCGGCTGTTTCTGTAGCCAAGAAGAAATGTTCAGTCTCAAAACAAAAGCAAAAAAAAAAAAAAAAAAGATCTCATGAATAAACCCTGGAGGTAGGTGTTGCTGTGGGGCTGCATCGATTTAGAGTAAATAACAGATGCACCTCATGACACCTGAGGTGTTTCCATACCCTAGCATCCGCTCATTAGAGTGATGCTGTGGATTCTTTTTCTCTGGTCTTGGCTGAAGAACTGTCTGGAGCTCATCACTGGCAGAGTTATGGTCCTTGTGGGAAAAGAGCTCTGTGAATGGCCCGTACTTATCTAAGCCCCCACACACACACACACACCTCGTCCCCAAGCTTCAAACACAATGCATCCCTAATTTCTCCTGAATGGACGTCTCTACAGACCTGGGGTGATCTCATATTTGCCGTTTGAGCGCAGCAGCTCTAGTTACTCTAGCTCTGCTCCCCTACATAACCACCACCCCCCCCTCGCCAATTGCATAATCAAGTCCAGAACTCATCAGCAAGATGGCAGAAGAAGTGCTCTATTAAGCTGCATCGTGTTCCATCTGTTGTGTGAGAAAGCGAGATAACAGTATTTACAGTTTTGGAGTTGTGGCAGACTGTTTCGGCCAAATTTTTGTGCAGCACAGAGTTCGGCTTGCTTCGGAAAATGTCACGGATTAACTCTGCCGCTTTGCGATGATGTCCAACAGCAATCTCTGCCCCCGCCTGTAATATCACCAACTCACTTTGGTGGGAAATGTTAATGCTAACTCTCTGTTGTCTTACCCCTGGCTCTTAATCCATCACTTTTATCCCAATAGTGGGGGAAAAAAACGAAAAAAAGCGTTTTCACTAGAAGGACGTACACAAAGAGAAAGTTGGTAAATGTCTTTTAAACGACATTAAGCACTCAGTGTTCTGCTCCTCCTTTTATCAGTGAGGGAAATGTGTGTTCTGAGACAGAGAGAAGACGGAGACTAACCCACATTTGAATAAAGAAACAGTAGAAGTGCTGAGGCAAGCAGCCTTATCTGCTTCACAGAATGGAAACGATTTTCCTCACTGTACATGAATCAGCTCCCTCATCGATGCATTACTTAAGTATGTTTTATCCAACAAGGCCTTAATCAGCCAGTAATATTGCCAGGGTCATTACATTAATTACTCCAGCATACAGTGAACGAATAGAGGACATCATCATTAGCTGTCGTCTGTATTTTTTTCATGATGCTGCCGAGAGAACAATGTGCCACACTATTAAAACTCCATCTGAGGAGGAGGCTGCAGTAAAATCACAGCACTTCCTTATGCAGTTCATTTGACCACAAAGGCCAGTTTAACGTGTTTCACTGTAGTTGCATCAGATGTGCGTGTGCGATAACATGATCTGATCTAAGATCAGTCAGTAAATACATATCATCAGTCTATAGAACAATACACAGCCACTGTCCAGGTAAACAATCATGTTTTAAACAAATATTTCTCCCTGCAGACTTTGCATTGAACTTGTGTTGGATAGAATGAGCAACAAATTCACCATATTCTGACTTTTTATGTTACATTCAATTCAATCTATTTCATAAATAAAACATTATGCAGCAGGACAGACACTCAATGCAGCCCTACAGCAACACCGTCGATGGACTAAAAGTTCATCACAGAAGAATCAAGAAACTATATCTGTTTGCGGCTTAGGTCAAGTCCAAGTAAACAGCCGGTAAATGAAATCATGCCTCACGTTCCTCGTGAGCCCCTGTAAGGAGTCCTGGAGATCCCAGGCAGCAGCAGCAGCTGGAAGTGACACGGCTGTCTGAGTAAAAACGTCCTGGTGCAGCAGCATCTGGAGGTTCCACAGAATTACTTACAGTGTGTACAGTCAGCGAACGCCTCCTGTCTGGGACCTTTAAAGCCAGCAGTGCTCCACTCTGCGTCTAGACCAAGCCCAGTAGTGGTGCTTGAAGGATGCACTTGGATGCAGTAACACCGCACTCCCCCCATAAGGAGCTGGAGCAAGTGTTTGCAAAATCCTAACAGCTTCAAAGCAGAGAGCTGTGCAGCGGATTAATTAAAGTGTCTGCTGCTGATGCTTTTTCATCTTCATCCATTCAAACTCTGTTTCAGTCACGTCCACTCCTTCAAAAGGAGGAAACACATGTACTACATCTGAATGTGAGGGAGATTATTCCACTCCTTGAGACAAAGCCTCCACGCGTCATCACTGGATAGAGACGAGTACAGCCTGATGACTGGGATGTCAAGTGGCTTTCATGTGTTTGAGGGTTTCACTGCTGCCTCCATTCATAAGCTCATATTTCATGCTGTGCCATTTCAGGTGTAAATGTGTGTGTGTGTGTTGGGTGGGGGGTGTTCTACACAAATGTTCATTTTCTGATTGTGCTAGTTTACACTAGAAACAAAAATATATATAAACAGAGACAGAGACACCAGCAGTTTGTGCTTGTCCCTTATTGTGTGGACGAGGTGTCAAAGTTCGGACCCTCTGGTTACAGTCACAGAGCAGGTCACATTCTCTCTCTGGTGCAAAACAATTAGACACAACTAAGCCACCATGCTAAAGCTAAAAACAACAACAACACCTCCAGCACCTTCTAGCGCGTGCAACCCGGAAACCCTTTCGTTGTTAAACTGAGGTGAGGCAGCTGCTGGAGTCACGGAGCCTGCAGCACCAACACAACACAACACCACCACCAACCACGCGCCAAACACTTTTTACGCACCGGGTCTGTTTGACCCCGGACATTTACCTTGATCCAGTAGCCGCAGGGAGTGTTGGAAAGACGGGTCCAGCGTGTCCTTCTCTGCCATAAGCTCCGGCAAGTACTTTTCGCTCCCCATGTCGTCCCGGACCTCCGGCTCCGAGCGAACCACACGAGTATGAATGGAAACACACGCAGAGGGGAAAAAGTTGGTCAGTGTCCAAACGGCTCCAGGTCCCGGCGGTCTGCGTCAGGCACCAGCACTGGCGATACTGTCATTGGCGCTCGCGCTGCCACGGGAGCATTCCTCAGTCCTCGCGGAGCACGCGACACAAACACACAACGGGCGCGCGCTCGCGCACGAATCCGCACGCACATACACACTCTGTGAGCGGTTAAGAGTGAGCACGAGGGGTTGAGGGGGGGGGGGGGTCCAATCGGTGTGTGTGTGTGTG
>JAFBJQ010000247.1:120782-156262 GCA_016785345.1 Trinectes maculatus
TGAGGGGGGGGGGGTGTCCAATCGGTGTGTGTGTGTGTGTGTGTGTGTTCAGAGACCCGACACGCACCTCGGCTCTGATCGACTCTGTGAAGCTCCCTCTGTTGTATCCAGTGATCAGCTGAAGACGCTGCTGCGATTGGTCGGCGGCAAGTGGGCGGAGCGACGCGGCCGGAGCTGTCCGTGGTACTGATCGCTACTTTGTATTATCGTATAAACAACAAACATGTACACTGAACAAAGCCCGCAGTGTGTGTAGTTTTAGTAAACCGCATCGGTCTTCCTGTACATTCACAGCAGTGGGACAAGGCTTTGTAAACAGAAGTAGCCATTGTCTCAATTCACCAAGACCTCATAATAACTCAAACCTCATAAAAACAGACACAGTGACCAATCGTACCACACTGATATAACCCAGAAGCCTTTAAATGTCCCCTTCCTGGAACACTATATGATGATGACCAACACATTTGGTAGAAGTATATTTTGGGACTCGGCTGATAGACCGATGCAGATACATAAAGTGCACAGTTTACTTTCCAGTCTTTATTCACACCTACATTTACATCAAATTAACATTAAATAGGAAAATGCACCTGACACACAGGAAGTGCGGGGCTTCGGGGATGCCTCTAAATCCAGCCTTAGCAGTTAAACTCATTAAACTCACAAACTCGTTTCCAAATATAAAGGAGCCATTCACCCTGAAGTTTCCCTGATGTGACATGATAGGTTCAATAATAAAAGTAAAACCTTGACTCAAAGTACTAATAAAAAACAGAATATAACTTGTTGACCATAACTTGTCAGGTCCTCATAGGACTTGTTTTATTTTCTTTCTTTCTTTTTTAAATCTGATACATTTTCTGTATGTAATGAAAAAAAAAGAGTGAGTCACTAGACAGACTGTTGGAGGGCAGAAGCTGCTCAACACGTATGTCTGCCTATATTTCTCATATGTAATTGCATTAGATTGAGAAACACATGGTGGGGGGCATACAAATGATTTCTAAGAGCTGCCAACACATCCAGCACAAACATGCTGTGTATGAAAATAGCCTAGCCATTCATCAGCAGAGTGATCCTAGCTCGATGCAGGTGACGTGGTCTTCCAGTATGTTTTTTGGGAGTGATGTGCAGACAGACCTTAGAATTAAAGGGATATAATGTAATTTAAGAGTTACAGTTGTCCAATTGTATTTAATGTTACAGTTACAGCAACATCTCAGGAGGCTACATAATTGGCTTCTTTGCTCATTTACTGTAAGCAATTGATTAGGGTAGCATGACTCCTTATGTTGCTTTTACTTGTTGGGAACACCTGTCAATAGATCTCAGGGAATCCAATCACCTCCGCATAGGCCATGCTAGCTTTTCTCCTGGGCATGGTTATGAATTCATTACATCAAAAGAAAAAAAAAAGATTGTTGTTTAGCCCCAATCGTGACATGAGCTAGTCTGAGTATCCTCTTTCACAGAGAACAGACAGGGAAACTAGTGACATCAGGAGACAAATATAGACCTTGTCCTGACAGCAGATACGTAACGCTACAGCCACAAATCTACTTTATCAGACGTCCTGAGCTTTGCGTTTCCTGGAAACATACAGCTCCATCTTTGTAGACTGTATTATGTTCTGCTTAATTTTAGGTTGGTTTGTGTCTCATTGTGCTGTGATTTATATTGTAATGTTTCCCCACTTGATCTCTTTATTCGTTTGTTGTTTTTATTCTGTATATGTGTGTGTGTGAGAGTGTGTGTAAGAGGGAGAGAGAGTAGAGAGAAGCGGTGCATTATAAATAAGGGTTCACTTACTTATTTAGAATGGACACAAAAAGACTTTGTGAGGAATTGATGGTGGTTTAAAGCTGCGAAAGGCAGGATTTGTGTACAGCTTCATATGTGTTGGAAAATAAGGGAAAAGATAAGAATTCTGTCAATATTTGTGGAGGATGCTGAGATTGCCTCAGGTGGGTGGCTATCTGTAGGCTGATCAGCATTGGTTATATAATTGAGATTTTTTTTTCCTCCTGTCTATTTCAATAACTCGCAGAAAATGTGGCCACAGGCTAAAACCGAGACGGGTTCATGTATATTTATCAACCTTTTATCCTCCATGAACTTTGAATGGATATTTTATTATAAATATATTTAGTTTATGTATTATATATATTTTATTAGGAGCGTGTTTGTGTCGTTTTCCTCCAAGTCTTTCCAGATTCTTGTTTATGAGTGATTCACTGCAAAGAGAAATGCATTATGAATCAGCTTACTATTTAATCTCTCCCAGCGACCATTAAAAACCAGCTCAAATGCACTAATCTCCTATTCAGGAGAGCGACTTATTTATAGATATGCTTGCCATCTGTTGCTGCTGCATGTCTTCATAAACGAAACCTCATATTGTCCCCGATGTTGGAATCAAAGTTGCAGGCCTGCGCGTCTCCCCCAAGCCGCTTGTCTTCATTGGGAATTGGATAAGTGATTGCAGTACATCTATCGCAGTGAAAATAATCATGGTCGACGGGGCAGCATTTCACAGCAAGTCACAGCTGACCACAGGGGCAGCAGCAGTGCTACAAACAAAGCTATGAGAAATGCTCGGTCCGTTGGTTGTAAAGAATGAAGACCAGCAGGTTATTACATTGACAAAGTGTTATTTTGATCATTACAGAATGGCTGCTCCCTTCTCTGTTGCCCCCCAACCTATGCCTGCCCATTAAATATGGCACTGACTGCACCTAGCTCTCGACAGCCAGTGGTGCTACACTCCAGGGTGTCATATATGTATGTACACCCATACTGCTGTGTCTGCGCCTGTCTCTGTTCAGAGTCAGTGTTTCTGCCCATCCTAACAAGATGCCAGGATCTAATCAGCACTGCTGCCTTCGTCCCAGAGACTTGATGTAAATCCTACCTGATTTAAGCGTAAGCACTTGTCCTGTCAGCTTTCAGTCTTCATGAAATCCCATTTTAGCGAGGGGATGTCATGAGGTTCTTGTCACCTGAGGAGTGATTAGACCTTGATTTGTCTGCAGGGCTGATTGCCGTGTCACTCTGTGTCACAGACAGAACATTAGCTGCTTGGGACTCCGGCGCGACGGGGCACTTTTGCCATGTCTCCACTCTGCTTTGGCCCTGTGAAGTGCACTGGATTAGAGCGGCAGATCGGGGGCGGCACTTTAAATAAGTAGATTCAATCATTTGCCACATTGATGCGGTGAGAGGGGGGCTGTGAGGAGAGTGACAACACTGCCTCCCAGTGACCACATCAAACTATTTAAGCAGACAAATAAAGCATTGTGAGGCTAAGTGAGCAAATTGCGCCAAGGCTTTGCTGTAAATGGTGCGGTTTGTCGAATTTCACAGCAGCACTGCGCAGCTCCGTCTGTAAAAGCATCATTACAGAAAAGGTCTTGAATTTCAATCCAAGTCTGAAGGCATTTGGAGAAACGAGTTACAATGGGTCAGTAGGAAGTGAGGAGAATAATAAAAAGAAATCGGTTTTGTATTGTCACTGTGTTACTTTTTCTTTATTTATAATTGTGTTTAAAGGGTTTTTAAAAAAAACTGATTGCTGACTATTTGAAAGATTATAATACATAATTCTAAGATGTATTTATATTTATTTATGCAAATAAAGCACCATTTCTTCCTTGGTCTCATTTATCTTCCAAAGTACTTTTAACACAGCCCCTTTATCCAGATACTCCTCACACTGCCCCACGGTGCTGCTTCAGTCACAAAAGGCACCTTATTGTGGCCACTAAATGGAGCGCTTGCATCCATTAAACAGCCATTCAACGGAATTATATTGCCAGCACCGATCTATCAGGTACATTGATCATGCATCATTGGCTGTGAAGTGCAGACTCTGGTCTCCTCTCCTGGAAGTGTTGTGCGAAAGAAACCTAATGAGAAACTGTCAGGAGCACACAGGTAAACAAATCAATGGCACCCAGCAGGGCTCCCAAGGTCAGTCCTCACACACACATACACACACACACGCACAAACACATTCACAGGCTGGAGTAGCTATACATTTATACTAAAGGTAAAGATCAGATTTTTAGCAGATTAAGGTTTAGTGTAACTAAATATATTATTAATATTTTCCCATGATTTCTTTCTATTGTTTTTATGATATATGAATATTTAGAAATATACATGCTCTCTTTTCCAGAGCGAAACAAATACCACCTCAGGACTTTATACTCACATATGAAGCTGCCGCTGAAAGAGTGAAACAGCAACTCTATGTCTGTGTGCACATAAGCAATCTTCCTACCAGTGTCTGCAATATGAAGAACAACAAAAGAGTTGAAAAGTGTCGCTTGGTGACAATGGAAACAATGACAGTGTCATAGTAAAACAAGCAACAGCTGAGTAAGTGCGAGAGAACTGAGAAATAACCAGTAAACCGACATGTTCCATTAGGCTCTGTGCCATCGCACACTATCACAACGGCAGCACGAGTGCCATGTTTTTACCCCACTTAACTATGTGAACATGACAGAGTTGATGATAAGAACAAACAGTGTCTTGTCTTATTACAGACAGAGCAGACTTTTTGTTTCTAACAGTGGATACAAATACAAAACGAAGCAAGCGGTCTGAAGCACTCCATGTTATGTACTGACTAAGTGTGTGCTGAGAGTTATCATTGTGCATTTGCATACCAGAAAGAGGTGCAAGGTCAACAGCTGCAATTACTCTGTGGGAAGCGTGTTGGTCTTCAGTGGGTGATTTCATTTCCTGTCATTAGCCACAGCAATTAAGCACAAGAACAATGATACTATGATAGCATCAGCAGCCACACACAGCCGCAAGCTGTTCTCCACTATTCTCCAATAGTCTCATAATGCTGGGTTAACTATCCCATACTATCCCTTACTGTTCAGTTAGTCTGGATCTGAAAGCTTTCACAGCTTGCCCCATTAACAAATGATCATAATCGGCAGATGACAGATCTCATTATACACACACACACACACACACACACACACACACACAACATACACACAGATTAATATACCAATGATGTAAACATGACATTCATGTATCATAACCCGATGAATATCAGGTTATGATTTATAACCTGATGAGTGACGAGGTGTTTTGTGTAAGTGGGAGTGAATTCACATTCATTGGAGTCATAAAATAAATAAAAGTAATTTTATAATTCACTCTTCTTTCAGTTCGGTTTTGGTCTCCACCAACTCACTCAGGGTAATATATGTGTCTTCAGTCAACAAAGTTAGCTACCAATACAGAGTTATGGGGAATTGCACTAGATGTATTCTCTGTGGGTTATTTCACTTCAAAAAGACATTTATGTGAACATTTTGTCACTTTATAATGTAAACATGTTTTGGAGCCACCTATTTTCTCTGTGGTTGTAAATCACTGTTCACCAAGTGAAATTGTCACTTTTAATCTTGTTCTGCCATTTTTCATGAAATTTATACATTAACTGCAATGAGTAAAATAAGTATCTTTTCTTATGTATTTTAATGACGGGATTCAGGATGTTTACTACTCGTGTTTAACTTATTATAAAATGACACATAATTACGGAGCCTCAGAGGGGACACGGGAGAAAAAAAAATATGGGTGGGGAAAAAAAGGACGAACTTTTGCGAGATCCCGAGAAAGTTTTGCAAGATCTCGCAAAAGACTGAGTGAAAAGCGAAAAGTTTTTTGTTAAGTTTGAGTTTTGAAGAGTTGAGTTTAGAAGAACCAGCTATGTAGATGTAATAAATAAAGGTGATCTAATGCTTTGCTTTAAATTGCACAGATACTAAATATGCGCACAATGACAATCATCCATAATAACTCATCAAGTGAGCTGTTAATGGAGCTTTACAGGTCTGTGATATTCTAAATCAAGAGATAGATTGCATCAGAGACACATAAATACTACATTGTGACAGAATGAGGAGAAAATATGTATGATTAGCACATGAGAAATCCGTTTTCTATCGTCACACATTGTGACAAGTGACAGTGTAGGAAAAAAGGTGTCAGAATTGTTACAGTGTGAAAACCAGTATCAGCCGTTTAGGATGACAGCTGGAACAAACAGGAAAGAAAGAGGTACAGGAGGAAATGAACTAGTTGTGTTGTAGGAGTGTTTCAGCCATTAGGCTCTGTCATGGTGCATCAGAGCTGGCATTGGAAGCATTGAGGCCAGTCGAGAGCAGCGATCAGTGATCTGCTACTGCACCATATGTTCAGCTCCGGATAAACAAGAGAAAGACATTTGTTACATTGCCGTGTTGTAAAAACTTAATTTGGGGTAATGGGAGTGAGTGGGAAGCAGAGACTGTAAAGCAGAGAGCAGAATATTTCTACACTTTATTCCAGAGTAAACATCTTGGAAAATGTGATCTATAGGAAAAGACACTTTGCCAAGGCAGAGAATAATCACAGGGGACTTTATATGGATTACAATATTCATTCTTTAAGTGGAAGGGGCAGCGGAGTGGTTCAAGAGTTCATCCTGTAACTTGGAGATGACAGGAAGGTCACAGGTTCGATCTCCACGAATGTCAATACCCATCAAACACAAAGCTGTTCGCTACTTTATTTCTGTCTGGAACAAGGAGTCAGTTACTGCACAGTGTTCCTTCAGAGCAAAGATGACAAGAGCTTTACATTGTATATTCATTTCAGGGAAAGGACATGTATTACCCAGAATTCATCATCCAAATGCGCTGAAGTAAGAGGAAGGAAGGATGAATCTCAAGTTACACTCAAGAACATCTGAAAAAACACATTAAGAAAGGGAACCGAAATATTCACTAAAAAAAAAAAACAATGAGCTGAAATTGAAAAGCTAGAGGCAGTGCAGAGTCATTATTGGTTGTAAACTACATCATCGTCTGCATAAATTCATACCTATTTCCTTCAATTTCCTGTTTTCTTTCAACAATGTAACTGGATAAAATTAAGATCTAAATATAAACTATTCTCTCAGCTGTTCTGTCATAGCTATAAAGTGGGTAACATTATTATCATCTTTTTTATTATTATTCTCAGACACAGTGTAATTGTCAGCTCCCTGTGAAAACTGCTGTCGGGCTGTTTCTGTCTTCACTGTTTGCACATCCTGAAGAAGTGAGAAGGATATTGTGAGATAAAGAAGCAATAATGCTGGAAATTCCACTCCGGGTTCCACTCTGTGTGTATGCAGCAAATACCGAGCAGGTGGAAGTTGCATCTCTCTGGAATTATAATGTCAAGCACAAAAGGAGAGGAGATCAACCAGTTTTATTGTCCAACATAGAGTGAGAAGAACATTTTATACAATCCCCATTAAAAATGAAATATTCCCACCCTGTGTTTGTGGGAGGGAAAATCCCGTGTCGTTCCGTGTCGTTTCTCTAGGAATGAAGGTGTTTTATGTCCAGGAGAAATGACGGAGGGCGTGGCAGAGCTTTCATCTGGAAAATATGCCTAAAGACACGGCTGTGCAATATCTGAAATTACATTTTCAAAAATATGAGGGAAAGAAATGCAAAATATCGAATAAAAAAATGAAACGATTCCATTTCAAAGCTTTCATAAGGAAGTTTTCGAGGTCAGCACTGACCATTTAAAAATGAAGGTAAAGGATTTAACCAAAGCGATGCAGGAACTGGGGGAAAAATCTGTCCTGTTACCCAGACGCTGGTTTCTGTCAGAGTGAGCCTCCATTAGCCCTTGTTAAACGACAGAAAGAAAGAAAAGACAGGGATGCTGGGGGAAAGACAGGGTAATTGGCTCTACTCCAGCCAGCAAACAGCCAGTGTGTGATGTGCAGCGGTCAGCTGGTACTGGGAAACATCCATGTCAGCACATGGATGAGAGCGGCTTATTGCACAGGGAGCAGCAGTGAGTGGCAGCTAACAATGGTGGAGATTGTGAGGAATGATAATTATCTTTTAAAGTGTGGAAAGCTCAGGCACCTGGGTATTGAAAGACTGCTTGACAGTTTGGATTCGATGACCCGTCAGCGGGCAGCGAATCACGTCGCCTTTCCACCTGAGGCACGACTTGGACCTGAAACCCACACTGGAAAAACGATTTCCTCCTGAGACGCATCCACATGTGTCAAGTTTCCACACCTCAGGCACATCTGTACGTGAACTCTGCTGCTATGCTGTGACGATCATCAAGACAGAATGAAGGAAATGAAACAGTGTTTTTCACCATACTGTGTATGTGGCCCTTATTATGATTTGACTAATGCATTTATTTGGACAAAGTTTTAATTAAATAACAAAACGAAAGTGAATTGTCAATAGAGAGGACACAATTATATTTGTATTTTGTCAGCCATAAGTAATACATCTCCATTATTAGCATGTATGTGCGTCTCTCTCTTACTGTCCTACATACAGCTTAAACAGACACACACACACACACACACACACACACACATACACACACACAGCGTCTTTGTGAATAAATCAGGGGAGCTGCCTTAGCTTCTCTGGTGGCTGTCAGGACGCCTGTCTTGCTCTCAGGGCGGGACGAGTGGTTACTGCTGCTCCCCATTACAACTGTCAGCTCCACTGAACGCCTCGCTTTAATCACTTCACATATAATTTCACACACCCGATCCCCATCGCCTCCAGAGCAACACAGAAGACAAAGACGCATATCAGTGGAGGCCGTGCGGGAGCCTTTCCAGGCCGCCAGCCGGGAACGTCGCATTGCGAGGGATTGTGACTTCTCAGGGAGAAAGTGCGAGACGTTTTTTGTTTTTTTTTTTCGGTGTGAGTGTGTGTGTTTGTGTGTGTGTGTGAAAAAAGATGAAAGGATCTGAATTTATTAGCGTAAAATCTATCAGCACTGTGAAAGTCTCCCTCCTTTGATTCATGATTTGCTCTCGCATGCTCAACGCATCCTTCGAGCCCCGATTGTGACACGACCAAGTGATCCCTCGTGATGGGAGCGATCAAAGACTCAATTTTCTGCTCGTCTGATATTTCAATGTCAAACCTGTTTTGCTGGAAGCTTTGTTTCAAAGGGTCTTGCCGGCTGTCCACTCACCACATCTGTCCACATCTGCCCACACTGATGTTGCTGTAAATCCTAGTCCACCACTCTCCATGCTAGATTTACTCCACCACTCTCCATGCTGGATTTATACACTTCCACAGAGTGAGAACCAAACCAGGCCGTCGCACAAACCCTAGTCCTCTGCTTGCGATTGCTCTATGATTGACCTTTAACCCCCAGTGCGGGCAGCAGTCATGAGGGTGAGGAGCTTGCTGATGCAGTAGCTTTTCTCCAGGGACCATCAGCTCCAACACACACAACCTTATTTATACAGCAGCAGTGTACTGGAGAGGTCAGAGGGGGGTTGTGTGAAAAGAGCCAGTTACACAAGTGTTCCAGTTTTTCTCTCTTTTCAAAAATCACATCTGTGAAGTGGCCTTTCCCTTGTTTTCCAATCCAGCACAGATTTAAACACTAATCATCCATTGTAGGACTTGCTAATTAATCTGCTGGTTTTTATTCCATGTGATACCTCGTCAGTGGAAGTTTGTTTTCTTTTTTTTAAATGTGTGGCAAATTCTAGGAAAAATGCAAATGCCTAAATGTAGCACAATAGGGGCACAAGAAGAAACACATCCCATTCTTTGTATTGTTGTATGTGTAAAATGAATATATATATACCCACTGACAGCTAACTGTCACTCAAACACTCTGACGTTTATCATCTGAGGGAAGTGCAGTAGCTCCCAATTAAAGCAAGAGTGTGTAACATGAAAACAGCAAAGATGGATTATGTCGTTATTTTAAAGGAAAGTTAGTCGACCACAGATTTTTATAGAAGTTCACAGTATTTCTTCTTTCAGATTGACTTAAACTAGTATCATATATATATATATATGATACTAGTTTAAGTCAATCTGAAAGAAGAAATACTGTGAACTTCTATAAAAATCTGTGGTCGACTAACTTTCCTTTAAAATAACGACATAATCCATCTTTGCTGTTTTCATGTTACACACTCTTGCTTTAATTGGGAGCTACTGCACTTCCCTCAGATGATAAACGTCAGAGTGTTTGAGTGACAGTTAGCTGTCAGTGGGGGTCCGGGCACTTCCTGTCGTGAATCGGAGCTCGTGACTATCTATTACCTCTGTCCTCTTCAACCTTTGAGGAACGATGGCGCTTGTTTCTCCGTGAAAGGACATGGCTCCAGCATCAGGCGGCACATCCCTCTCTGTCTCCGCACGGCCTGCTGGGACCTCTTAGGTGACAGCGTCACTCGAGCTGAGGTCGAGGGCTTCCTCATGCCGGCTGCTTGGCTGCCTGCCTGCCCCTCTTCCTCCGTACTCAATGGACATCGATCCCCCAGCAGCGACACCGTGTCCCAAGGAGGGGTAAGCGGATACACCTCGTTGCCTCCAACAATCATTCTGCCCCTGTACGGACAGGTCGTGGTAAATTAATAGTGTGCTTGCAGCGACTAGATATTGTTAATGTATTTGCTATTGATGGAGTGAGATAACATGAGTAGCTTCAGCCTTACTTAACACAAAACATAAATGCTCCAAGGCCATGGAGGAGGCGCAGCATGCGCAGTGATTTATATCGGGCTTTTAGCAGAGCACGGCGCAGACACACTTATTTAACACATATGGATAAAACCACAAGCATCGCTGTTACATGTTTAACTTACTGATCCTGGCATCATTTGCATCATTAAACCAATGTCTGTTGTTACCTGTTTTCAAAAATGTTTTGGAGTTTTAGGCTAAAGCAGGGATGAAATCGGGAAGTGGCAAACAGCATGTAGTGAAGAGAGAGGCCATTTATCCATTCAGGCGAACACATTAAAGGTGTTTCCTCTTCTTCTTCTTCACATTCATACAGGTGTCTCAGCCGCCGAGGAAAAGTTTTGCCTCGTGCCTTTTCTACCTACAAGACACATTTTCATCTTTCTGCTGATAAAATATAACCCAGTCTGCGGCATAATCCACTTGATCCGTCATAATTGCTGTCACATAAGTGCTGCATGTACTCTGAGTAAGCCCACTTTGAACGTTTAGATTTGACAGGCCTATGACATCACAGTAAGACTGATCTGAAATTAAACTGGCTCCCAGACCAAAATAAGACTCCTGGGCAGATCCAGCACTTACAGTACCAGGTTGGCTCCACAGCAGGCTGTGTGCCCCAGCAAAGCATACAGTATAAATACATAATACTTCCTAAACAATACTCTCACCTTCATCAAGCATGTTTACTGTAAACTAGTATACTATTTACTGGGCGGTTTAGTTCCTCCTCGACTTCCTATGTCTAAGTGTCATTAGGGTCAGATGCTCTTCACCAAATTGTCCATGATGGTTTTACCATCAGTGTTAGTGAGTGTCTGTTGGATGTGACTGTGGTTAGTATACATGGTCTATGTATTTGATTAAACTAGCAAGGTACTATTTAAGTCCCAATGTAAATCAGTGACAATGTAAATCATATGTAAGTCAATTTAAGTCATTTTCATGACCATTACATTTGCTCACACATTATTTTGTGTTTTAACTCTCACAGCTCTGAGGCTCTTTTCCAGGCAACGGACAACATGAAGCTCTGATACACAAACTCTACACAACCTGTCCGACATCGAAACAAATCAGCAACAAACTAGCAAATATAATGGAGCACTAAAGAGCAAGATGGTTTCCACAGACACTGGCAAAGAACAAGACAGAACTAAATCCAATGTGTTTGCTGGACACACATTTACTGTGGCAGTTTAGTTTTGTAGTACAAAAACTTTAGCAGCCGTGAAATGGTCTCAAACACAGTGGAGATTCATTTATTGCAAGTGCTGCACCAAACATCTACATATGATGCCTCTGTGCACCATGATGTCTGTAAGTAGTTTTCCCAGATTCTATTGGAATTGAATGTACATTTATACTCCCTGTTCACTGAATATGAAATATTACATCCCACATCTCCACCCAGCCCCCCCTCTAACCCACTTTCTTTGAAGGAGAGTGAAGGGGACACAAAGCTAAGGGGATGAACAGCACGGCACATTATGTGTGTTAAATAATGAAATGTAATGGGTGAAACTGCCCGTTGTATTCAAAGCTCCCACAGTCCTTTGGTTGGGATTGTAAAAATCCACAGTGGGTCTGAAAACATCAGGCTTTACTCACACTGTGGTTTGGAAAATGTCACAAAGGTCAGCACCGCAGGATGGCAATCAAGCATCAAGTGTTGTTTCTACACTAAACTGAATATTAGAACAGGCATATTTATAAAGGCAGTTCAATACTATTGTTTGCTATCTATCTATCTATCTATCTATCTATCTATCTATCTATCTATCTATCTATCTATCTATCTATCTATCTATCTATCTATCTATCTATCTATCCATCCATCCATCCATCCATCCATCCATCCATCCATCCATCCATCCATCCATCCATCCATCCATCCATCCATCCATCCATCCATCCATCCATCCATCCATCCATCCATCCATCCATCCATCCATCCATCCATCCATCCATCCATCTATCTATCTATCTATCAAGTGTGATGTGTTTATGCAGTGTGTGTGTGTGTGACTGATTAATCTAAGGTTTGATCAGACATCATTCCCCACAGAGCTCAACGTGTTTGGGATATTTGGCTGTTAGCGCGCGACAGCGTCCGTTTCTAGGAGTGCTCTTGCTTATGAATCTGTTCACATCTGGCGGAAGGCTGCACAAGGAGAGACTGTTCCACTCCAGTGCACAGAGAAAATCAGTCTCTTTCATAATAGCTCTGGGCAATTTCAGACCACACAGAATGACAAGGGAATCAATTTTCCTGGTTAGGTTATAGATGGATTTTCTTCACCCGGGCTTTTCATAAGAAATAACTGAGATATGTTATATTAATTATTAAGAAATCTTCAGCGGTGCTAGAAACTGCAGTTCTCTGAAAACTAATGAGCGTGGGTATTAGGACGTATTCATTTGCTGATCTGGCGTTATTTTGCTGAACAAAATACTGCACTCAGGTTTATTTGCAGTAACAATAAAGTCATGCACTGAATATCAATTAACAAACAAAAGTTCTGCAAGTCATCACATTGGTTACCATTAAACACAGTTAACTCGACTCTGCTGTGTAAGTAAACAGTGGTGAGTGGATGGAGCTAGACTGACCTCATGTGGAGGCTGGGGCTAAGAGCAGGTTATAAAGACAACTCAGTCCACAAAGGGGCTTGATGGTGTGTTCACACATTATCTGATAATATCATAAAGTAAAATTAGCCTCTGAGTTCCACAGTTCCATGTGTCCAGTAGAAAGGCAGCATGCTTTAATGTTATTACCACTGAAAAGCACTTAATGAAATATAACTGTGCATGGATGGAAAGAACAGACATGAAAACAGAGCCTCAGCCTTATTCATGCACTGCGTGTCAAACTATAATCAGTGTAGTCATCATCAGCAAACAGGAGTGAAATGAAAGATGATACGCTGAAACCCCAAGGAGACAACAATGACATCACAGAGCTTCAGGGTATTTGCCAAAGTACTTTTGACTCAGGTGACATGTCATGTCAGAGGGATGTTAACGTTAGGTGACTGCCAGCTGGTTACTGAGAGACAATGTTACTGTTTCAGTCTGGAAACACGCAGAAGCACTGACTGAACCAAACAGTGGACTCCATCAGGTAAGTACTGCAAGCTACAGCAATCAGGGGAGACATACTGTAGGTCACCCCGTGTACTCCAGGACACTTCAGTGTTCCACAGCTCATGCAGATTTGAATTAAAGCTCCAAGGAAAACTTTTTTTTTAATTCCACATATTTTACATCAGCTTATTATTTCCCCCTAGTATATCTCGTCTATATCTAATTTACCAAACTGTAATCTAATTTATTTCGATTATATACTAGTACAGTGATGAATGTACAGATTCATCCATTAATTACCCATTTAATCAAGTAATTGTCAGAAAATGGTAAACAACAAAATGTGCACAGTTTGTTTACAGGCAATGGCAGAAAGTACATTTACCCTGATACTATACGATATACTTTGTTTGTACCATACTGTAAGTATTTATAATATGTTGTTTTTATTTTAGGCTTCTACCCAACTTGCAAATGTTCAATAGCGACATGATTACTTTAGATCCACGGGATCCAGGATCACAGAAAGCTGCAGTAGCCGTGTATTTGCCTGTGTTTGACAGATGCTGTGTTTGAGCCTACGTTGGTGGCGAAACGTGGAAAATGTAAATGCAATTATTGCCCTCTGTCCGGGCTCTCGGTGGGCGGGGCTCAGTTACCATGACGATGACGTCAATGTTGGTGTCGAGTAACCAAAGGTCAAAATAAAGACAAGTGAATGAAAACGGAAGGAAACTTAACAGGCTGCCCAGAATAGGTCACAACATGAGCAGATCGACTCGAACCTCAGACCGGTTCACTGCGCCGGCTGTCGACATGACGCTGCCGGGAGATAATGGCTTTATCCGCCGGTAAGGAGACGTCAGACAGCAGAAGGTTGGGGGTCACGCACAAGCTAACAGGAGCTAGCTGTGTCAGTGAGCTAGCTTTAGCCTAGGTCGTTGGCTAACAGGAGCTAGTGCTAACAGTTACCACATTATATTGTTTGCTTTGGCC
The DNA here is from genome assembly GCA_016785345.1 of Trinectes maculatus. Taxonomy (NCBI): domain Eukaryota; kingdom Metazoa; phylum Chordata; class Actinopteri; order Pleuronectiformes; family Achiridae; genus Trinectes; species Trinectes maculatus. The sequence continues at coordinate 135,425 of JAFBJQ010000247.1, forward strand.
GTTCGCCTGATAAGTCAAAGTTACTTTTCGCGTTTCGCTAGCGACACTGATGTACTTCCGTCATTTGGCGTATGTTGCTGAAGGCTATTATGCTATTTAAAGTTAGCTTTTTCCAGTGTTGCAGCCTGTCAGGATAGGACACAGTAGCTGGCCTTGTTAAACACTCCTGTTTCCTAGCCCTGTAAACTTCCCTGACATTACAGTACCGTTATTTAATGCTACACGCCGTCCAACAACTGCACCTAACCGCATTGTCATAGCAAATAGCAATTAACCCGTGCTCCTGTTCATGTGACACAGCAAGGTTAATGTATGAGTGTTTGCAGAGCAATGCAGTCAGGCTAGAGCAAGGTCCGCATACATAAAGTTGTTTACCTTGACTCCTATTTGAAAAGAACACAGTGGAACATGGCAGTTGTTGTTGTTCATTAGTCATCAGATGTGAAAGATGGTTGGCAGAAAGCTTGCAGTTGGAGTGTGTGTGTGTTGTTGTGTGTATACAGCATCAGTATGCTAAGCCACTTAGACTAGCATTTTAATGGAAATTAAGTCAGGCTAACTATTCCTTCTTCTTTAGTGTTTTTTTGTTGTTGTTGTTGTTGTTGAAGGGGAGTCATTGTGTTGCGACAAACACCATCCACAGCTGGCAGACAGTCACTGTGTCACGCTGGTCAGGAGGCAGCTTCCTACAATGTCACCTGCTCTGGTGAAAGTCACCCCTGCAGGTAAAGTCCACATCGTTGTAAGCTTGTATTATTGGTATAACTCAACTTTTCGTCCTGAGCATTCATCCAGATGTTCCTTTCTTTCTGCGCGCATCGCTGTCAGGGGCTGAGGTCACAGACACACTGGGTAGTTTGGGGCTGTAAACATCCCCGACTGGAAGCTGTCTATCAGCAGAGCTTTCAGTCTGATGTTTGCTGCTGCCGATTGCCCTTCAGCTCCACAGCAGCCAACAAATGTGCTTTGTCTAATCCCTTTAACTGGCACCTTTGAAATGTATTTGCTGCGAACGTTGTATCAAGGTATTACATCATGTTTTATTCGCATGTGTTCTCAACAAGTTCAGACTTAGTTCATGTAAACATCCTACACTCAGCTGTAATCAGTTGCAGTGGAGGCTGAGAGAAGGTTGTTTACTTGATCTGGCTGGAAGTGATACTAACATAAAACAAAGGGAGCAATGAGCATCCACATCAATCTCATATATCACAGTTTTATCATGTGCAAAAAACCAATAATTTCCAGTATATGTATGTAAAAAGTGCCACTCTTGTTTTTGCACTGTTGTTTACCAAATTAATCAAGTTAAATATTGTGAGTAATATCATGAGAAAATGTATCTATGTATAATTTTATGTATGAGTTTAAGCTAAGATACTTTCTTGTGATTATAAGTAGTGAACAGCCCAGGAGTAAAAGGTAAGTGAACCTCATATTAGGTGGGTTAGCAGAGGTTGAGTTGCATTTGAGTTCCTGTTCTTCCATGTTGACCTCTTAAATAGATGTCTATTAATAGAGATCCTGGTGTAGGGTCCGAATTCATCTATTAATCAGCAAGAGGAGGTTGGTTACTGACAAGCAGAGTTCATTATGACCACAATTAGTGTTACCCCTGTGCACCACTTTAACCTTAATTGAGATTTAGAATAGATGTGGTCAGTTACGTCATCATATTTTTTGCTGCTATGGCAGCTAAGATATGAGCTCGCTGCACAGAAGCAGTGTTTTTTTTTTGTAAATAGATTTGGTAAAAGCTAATGTAGCTAATATTTAATGTTTGTGTTCACGTATGTCATTTGAAAATGTTGAAGTAATTAAAAGCATGTAAAATGGAACGTTTGCATCTTATGTTATTTCAACAAAGAATTTTGTGACTCTCAGAACCGCAGCGAATCCATAAACCGGTGAAATGTTTTCTGTAACAACCACCATGTACCAGCCCAGTGAAATTCAGCAGAACCGTGGTGACTTTTGAAACTAAAGTGTAAAACACGAATCTCTTGGTGATTACATTAGATTATTATTTTCAAGTCTAACGTTTTATTTTATTTATTTATTTATTTATTTACTTGTTGGCCCAGAAAGCTGTGCACAAACAAAACTGAAGTTTTAGATTTCACGATGCAGTGAAGCTGCAGCACGTGCCCGAAATCCACCACTAGATGTCAGACCTATCCCTCTGCTTGAATAGTAGTGAACATCTCATTGGCATCAGACAGTTAACAACCTTAGTAAATAGTGTGAGACATTTCCTGCTCCTCCTTGAAATTGGATATTCTCCTGGAATTAAATTTTGCCACAGGTAAAACTAAAACGACAAACAGGATGCTGGGCTACATGAGCATGAATGTGTGTGAGATGTGTTGACACAGAGGTGATAACGCTGCTGTGTATACACTCACCGTGACAGTTGTGAGTGAACAGCATCATACTCATGCAGAAACAAACACTGGGTTTTAGTTTTTTTTTATAGTTGATGACTTAGTTACTGTCAACACATCAAGATGCCAGGTATGAATAAGCCTGTATCATGTTGGGGTTTTCAGAGTCACGCACTGGATGAATCCTTACAGTGCCTCTTTTTTCACTTGTTAATTGAAAGCCTTTAAGATTTAAATGCGTCATAAATTGATCAGCTGCGAATAAACTCTGAAAAGAGTCGTTGGATTTACAACAGGAATTCCGGAAAAGTTGGGACAGGGTTTTTTTTTTATTTGAATAAAATGAAGAGACTTTCTAATCACACAAGCCAATATTTCATTCACAATAGAACATAGATAACATAACAATATGCACAAAATTTGATGCCTGCTATGGGTCTCAGAAAAGTTGGCACGGGACAACAAATGGCTAAAAAGATTCAGCTGGGAGAACATCTAGCACCTAATTAAGTTAATTGATATCAGGTCTGTAACATGATTAGCTATGAAAAAGGATGTCACAGAGGGACAGAGCGTCTCAGACATAAAGATGGGCTGAGGTCCTCCAATCTGTGAAAGAGTGTCATAAAAACAATGGTCCCCTACATCAAATTGCAAAGGCTTGGCAAATGTCATTATCTCCAGTGCATAACATCATTGAAAGATTCAGAGAAACTGGAAACATCTCTGTGCATACGGGACAAGGCTTAAATATGTGGTTTAAATATGTTGTGGCTGGACTTTGATCATTTAGAGAGAAAACATACTAATGAGATCATCCTCAAAATGCAATTTTATATATACAGTTGTGGTCAAAAGTTTACATACACTTGTTAAGAACATAATGTCATGGCTCTCTTGAGTTTCCCGTTATTTCTATAACTATGATTTTTCTCTGATAGAGTGATTGGAACAGATACTTCTTTGTCACAAAAAACATTCATGAAGTTTGGTTCTTTTATGACTTTATTATGGGCTAACAGAAAAAGTGACAAAATCTGCTGGGTCAAAAATATACATACAGCAACATTATTTAGCAATTTTGGTGAGTTAGAAAGTTGTGTCAATGAAATGAGTTTCATAGCATGGCCTCTTAACTTATTGTGAGTGATTATGAGTGACTACAGCTGGCCCATTTAAATAATTGGATTACATTACATTACATTATTACATTGGATACAAACACCCACAAACGCTACAATGGGAAAGTCAAAGGAGCTCAGCATGGATCTGAAAAAGCGAATCATTGACTTGAACAAGTCAGGAAAGTCACTTGGAGCCATTTCAAAGCAGCTGCAGATCAAAAGCGCAACAGTGCAAACAATTGTTTGTAAGTATAAAGTGCATGGCACTGTTTTGCCACTGCCACGATCAGGAAGAAACGCAAGCTATCACCTGCTGCTGAGAGAAAATTGGTCAGGAGGGTGAAGAGTCAACCGAGAACCACCAAAAAGCAGATCTGCCAAGAAGTAGAAGCTGCTGGAACACAGGTGTCAGTGTCAACAGTCAAGCGTGTTTTGCCTCTCCATGGACTGAGAGGCTGTCGTGCAAGAAAGAAGCCCTTGCTCCAAAAGTGGCACCTTAAGGCTCGACTGAAGTTTGCTGCTGATCACGTGGACAAAGATAAGACCTTCTGGAGCAAAGTTCTGTGGTCAGACGAAACAAAAATCGAGCTGTTCGGCCACAATGCTCAGCAATATGTCTGGAGGAGAAAAGGTGAGGCCTTTAACCCCAAGAACACCATGCCCACCGTCAAGCACGGTGGTGGTAGTATTATGCTGTGGGGCTGTTTTGCTGCCAATGGAACTGGTGTTTTACAGAGAGTAAATGGGATAATGAAGAAGGAGGATTACCTTCAAATTCTTCATGATAACCTAAAATCATCAGCCCGAAGGTTGGGTCTTGGGCGCAGTTGGGTGTTCCAACAGGACAATGACCCCAAACACACCTCAAAAGTGGTAATGGAATGGCTAAATCAGGCTAGAATTAGGGTTTTAGAATGGCCTTCCCAAAGTCCTGACTTAAACCCCATTGAGAATATGTGGACAACGCTGAAGAAACAAGTCCATGCCAGAAAGCCAACAAATTTAACTGAACTGCACCAATTCGGTCAAGAGGAGTGGACAAAGATTCAAACAGAAGCTTGCCAGAAGATTGTGGATGGCTACCAAAAGCGCCTAATTGAAGTGAAAATGGCCAAGGGACATGTAACCAAATATTAGCACTGCTGTATGTATATTTTTGACCCAGCAGATTTTGTCACTTTTTCTGTTAGCCCATAATAAAGTCATAAAAGAACCAAACTTCATGAATGTTTTTTGTGACAAAGAAGTATCTGTTCCAATCACTCTATCAGAGAAAAATCATAGTTGTAGAGATAACAGGAAACTCAAGAGAGCCATGACATTATGTTCTTAACAAGTGTATGTAAACTTTTGACCACAACTGTATAATTTACAAGTTTACCCATCGCGGGAGTCCATAAACAAACAACGTTAAGCAGCCGTCCATTACAGTTTACTGTACCAATGCTATGCTAACATGCATTTAGAGAGAAAACATACTAATGAGATCATCCTCAAAATGCAATTTTATATATATAATTTATATATATGTAATGCAAATGCAATCCTCAAAAAAAAAAAAAAAAAAAATATATATATATAGCATAGATATTGAAAAATGGAAAAATAATTTTTGGTCTGCAATGAGATTCAGCATCGTGTCTGGTGTCTGAGTTAGTCCCAGTTAATGAGATGTCTTAATGAACCAATTCAGTATATATGGGACACAAAATGTAATGAAAGAACAAATGATTTATGAACTGAATGAGATCATATTTAATGACCTACAATTTTATTTTCCATATGAGATGTAGACGGAGGACCTTTTTAAAAAACTCAGACTTGATGTAAAGTCCATTTGCTGATATGTGTCATTGTCGACAGGTTGCAAGCTTTTTTTAATCACTCTTCAGAGGTCAAAGGTCACACACAATAATGAGCATTGATAAGAAATGGATGTAATGTAGACAGAAAGAGGGAAAGCAGACAGAGGAAGAGAGTGATAAGGTCTAGGTAAGAGCGCCCCCGACAGTCTAGGCCTATGGCAGCATAACTAAGAGCTGATCACAGATGGAGCTCGAACAGCCCTAACTATAAGCTTTGTCAAAAAGGAACGTTTTAAGTCTGCTCTTAAATATGGAGAGGGTGTCCACCTCCCTGACTGAAGCTGGGAGATGATTCCACAGTTTCTGCTGGCACCCATGTACCCTCTTTCATCAAACTCTGGGCTTAATAGCATGCAGAGTGATTATTATTCCATAAATTAGTGCAAAATGAGCTGCGATCAAGAGGTAATTGGAGTTTGAGCAGTAACAAGATGCTAATGGAAATCCCAGGCTTATGATGGCACTGGGAGATTGCTTTTAAAATGAGACTGCACCACCGGTTTGGCTCGCTGCGGATGATGGAGATGAACAGCCTGGATGTGGGTGTGGAAAGTTCTGGCTAATTACTCTGAGATCCCAGTGAAGTCCATTTGTGGCAATAATAGCCCTGTTATTGCCTGTGTACGCTCTCGTCTGACAAAGCTGCTCCTGGTTTCTATTTGAATTTCATGTAGTGGTGCTATTCACTGAGAACTAGTACCATTTAACAGCAAGGCCCTTACCCAGGAAATACAGCTTCCCAACATTATCCTCATGTTCTTCCAGTTTTGGTTTTGTTTATTACTTTTGCATAAATTTGTCAGTGGAATTAAAAAGAAAAAATACAAGCACAAAACATTTCTTTTTATTTATTTGACCATTTACACGGTTGTTAAAAAAATCACTGTTGCATTAGTATTAGCGTACTCTGCTTGAAAATGTTAACATTTTTCTGCTCCACCATGTTAGGATAAGTCAGTATCGGATTCAGCAGGCAGAGGCAGCGAGGGCAATTTCAAAGTCTTTAATGTCCAGAACAAGGTTTAACAAAAAATGACTTTAGTAGTAGCTGGAACAACTCAAGTAGTGGCCCTCGGCGCACAGAGAAAAAACAAAAGGCAGGAGGCAGACCGCAGCTCACCGGTGCAGGAAACTGGACTATAGAAACAAAGCATTAGTCGCCAGCCAAGGCAAACAAAGAACAACTTGGAGATGAGCAGCTTCCATGAGATAATGCAATACTCCGGCGATGAGAAGCACACCAGACCTGCCTTAAGAATCCACACTGATGAGACGATTGGAATCAGGTGCGTCTCGTCACTGCACTGGGAAAACACAACGCCTCCTCCTGCTTGTCAAACACAAGAACACCACACACCCACAAAGGACAAAGCACAAAAGCCAAAGACAAATCCAGACCCAAATAGACACAATCATAACACACCACCTGATATACAAGGCTTTCATAATTCTTTTGTATAACACAGTAGATGTGTTTCTAAAATGTTGACATGCATTTCAACCCATGCCTTGCAGTTTCTTCTCCATATGGTTTCTTTACAAATCACACAGCTGACTGCAGACAGACTGAGCTGCAAACCACTGTAAGATCCCATTGAAGACATCAATCCTGAAAGTGCTGTATATGTGTTTACATAGAGATCCTAACCCCTAACCTCAATACTCCCCCCCATGTCTTCATAGGAAAATGTAAAATTAAGTATTATGACTTATGAAGTTAGGTTTGTGTGACCCACGTAGGCTTTAATTATTTTTGATTTCAAAATCTCAAAGTACAATAATGTGACGCTGTTAATCAGACACACATCACAAGGTGTGACCCGTGGGAATACAAACAATGCACCGCGTATTCAAGCAGAGAAGATGCACTGTGACTGCAACTGTCCTCGTCTTACTCCTGCTTTGTTTGTTTGGTGCCGCTGCGAAGTAACTCAGCAAGCAACAGCAGCTTCATGGCTGTTATTTCCAACACGATTCTATGCTATTCTTCACCGTTCATGCATCTTTATTCTGTGGTTGTCTCCATCATCCCCACTGAGTGGTGCCTTTGCCCACTCACTCGACTGTTATCCTTGTGTGTAGCAGTGCCTCTGGCTCGGAGATGAACTGATAGCTTTCGGTTCTCCTGCTCTGCTGTCATAAATGCAACAAGGTCAGTCTTCCTGATCACAACTTCCTGGCTCATACATTTGTCAACAGCACTTTATATTATTAATATTTTTAATTATCCTCATTTAGACACAAAGACAGTTATTGTCTCTGTACTAAGCAGGTGTGGTTGTGGTAGTTTTGTCAAAGAATGACAACGCAATGAAACTTTCACTTTTGACATTTAAAGTACAAGCCTCCAGTTAAATCCTGGATGGGTTTCATTAAATACCAGCCAGGAACTCATCACATTAATGTTTAATAGTTGCTGTTTTTTTCCTTTCAGAGCAATGACAGGCAGAAACTGGGCAAAGAATGTTTACACAGGCTGATTCTTCTTGTTTTATTAAGAAACAATCAAGTGGACAGTCAGGGGAGTTTGCAGCGTACGGAGGCGTCTGTTTAATACGAGCGTCACAGCTGTGTGTTGGCAGCGATGGTTACATCACTCTGATTGAACACTTTCCTGATTTAATCTCATTTCACTGAAAGTTTTGTGTTGGGCTAATCATATTCACTAAAGAGTGGACGTGTTTTGTTTTGTTTTTGACCATAAATACATTATGATGGAGATGCTGCAGCGTAGGGCTGATGCTGTTTGTGCACATTCAGGCTGGCACGCTCCTGATGAAGTGAGCTGCTCCAGCTGAAAGGATTTCTGTCACCAAGTGCAGCATGAGACAGGGCTAAAAATACAGCACCTCTATGTATATTTCCCAGGTCTTCTCAGTTGCTGAGCAGCCATTTTGCCATGAAGTACACAGCTTAAGTCTGAAAAAAAGCTGCATGAACAATCTGGCTACAGCCCCAGGGATCTGGGACCCCGGAGGCCGTAAAGCCCCCTGGGTCAGCAGATTGCAGTTAGTAGATAGGTGCAGGTGATTTAATTAACTGTAAATGTATGTGAGGGACATGACTATAGCAGGGTATCAACTGAAACGGTCTGTGGTGAGTCATTCTGTCCATCCACCTCTTTGGTACAAAACCAAAACACCTCGGCAGCCGTGTATGGATAGATGCTCAAATTCATATAAACATGAAATATGGAGGCAAAGAATCCCAATGAGATTTCTGATCCCCGTAGCTCACAAATCTTCAGTGGCTTGTCAGGAAGTATGAAACATTCATTCTGACAGAACAACTGGAAAACCCACTGGTTATTTGGTGCCATCATTCGACCAAAATCACAATACCTGCAACCTTAATGGCATTTCAGAAAGATCACCGTCTCTCAGCGCGACTGTTAAACATCTCCTGTTCACAGGGATTGGAACCAGGAACCTTCTCACTGTCTGGCACAAGCACTTATAACCTATTCTCCATTGTACCATAGGAATAATATGGATTGTGCTTTGGTGTGACAACAACTTAAAAATCCAGTCAAGCTGGGTTTTAATTAGGCAAGAAATAAGCCCAGTTGTAATGTTAGGTCATGTTTTTAGGGCAAATTCTAATGAAGCGACAGTGGTCTGTCCTTTCATCACTCGTACTTAAGCTGTGTGGCTATTGCTGTATAAACAAATGAATGTCAGTCGGCGTTCAGCAAACACTGAGTGTGTTTCACATAAGCACAGCTCCGCAGCTTGGCAGCCACATTTACTCATTATGCTGATTAAGAAAGATAACTGGGGCGGCAAACCAGTCCTCTCAAAAGGCTGCACATTAAGCGTGAGATCACGCTGTCTGGGACTCACACAGGGGTGTTATACTTACAACGTATCCAATTACCACAAACAAATTGGCATAAAGCCGCACCAAGAGCAACAACAGTATTACAGGGATGGCGGGTCTAGTTTATTTGCTCGGTAAAATGCAGCCATGCACCGTCTCTGATGGGAACACAGAGGCAAATGGAAACATCCGTCCATCATCAACAGCTTATTCTTCGAGGGTCACAGGGGCAGCTGGAGCTGATCCCAGCTGATCAGGGTGAGGTTCCTGGACAGGTCATCAGCCAATCACAGGGCAACACACAGAGACAAACAACGAGCCACATCTGTGGTCAATTAACATCACCTTCAATAAGATAAGGTAAGATATTCCTTTATCTATATTTTCAGTGTGAAATGATATGAAATGACCTGTAACCACTGTCTGACACAAAGGATCCTTTCATTTGCGATGCACATTCATAAATCTGTGTTTATGAATGTGCTGTGGAGCTGCAAAGGGGCCTGCACTCAGGCCTTATCAACGTGTTAATCACCAGGTCATTAAGAGAGCGAGTTTAATTCCAGGCTCCAGGGATGTGTAAAGTCTTCCTGCTCCACTGTGCTCCCTGTTATTTATTATTCTACTCTTTGAATGAACAGTCATCCACATTTAATATGAACGTTTTGGACTGGATCTGCATCTTTCAGTGACCTTAAAGTGACATTACGTGAACATATTTCCTCCCGGGGGGTGGATGTATCTGTCGACGCTCAGCGTTTTTTCCCCCTCTCTATTCCAGATGACCCCCTAAACCTGTTTAATGCACTCCAGAGTGAACCTACATAAAATGAGCAAATTAAAAGCGATCTTCATCTTCATCAAAGCTCAACAACAGCTGAAGGAGATCGACAACGACCCTCAGACCCGGAGCAACTCATGTACCCTTTAGACCACGTTATATATACCAATGAAGGGAAAGAGAGCAGAGTCCCATTGGCTTTGGCTTTGTTTATGTAACCTTACGTACCAGCTGAGTCCTCTCTGACAGATGATTAATGTTGCACTGACTTGCTTTGCTAGAATGAGGCCATCTACATGGTGACTCTATCACTTCGGACAAGTGAAGGGCAAAGCCTAGTACCATGGCTGCAGCATCAGTGGAACATGGCTCACACCAAGAGCAGGTTTGTCTACTTGGGTGCCAGCTACTGAAATGTAATTAATTGATATAATATTTAATGCTATCCATCCATTCATCCATCTGCCAGATGTACTAAAACATGACTGCACCTGGATGCTACTGTCTTGTTCAGTATTGCCATGACGACAGGACTGTTAAAAAGCTCAGCAGCCACCAAAGGGCAGAAATGTTAATCGCATGATGTTGCTCGACAACTGATAAGTGATAACTTGTTGTTTTCTATGTGCGAGTTTAAAAACAGGAAGAACGTCAATAGGCCACTCTCATTGATTGTTGTCACATTTTGAACAGATATATAAAGTGTCGCCAACGATCCAAACCAAAATGGCTCATGAACCTAAATAAACCCCAAAGTTGTAGCCTGAGAACCGAGCGCACACGTTGAAGTTGCAGCCAGCATGGACACAAACAGCTAAAGATAGGGGTCCCGCCGCGCCGCCGTGTGGTGCATGCGATGTTTCGATCGAATCACAACAGGCTCATCTTATGCCAGTCCATGTTCTGTCTTTGTTTCTCCTCTGGCCTCAGCTGGTGCAGTGAGTGCCTTCAGCCACAGTGGCTGTGCGCTCTATTATAAGGTATATTTCAGTGTGAAATGATATGAAATGACCTAAAACCACTGGCTGACACAGAAATTGCTCAGGTAATGGGTTTTGTCTTCAAAAGGCACTTTTCCTGACTTCATCTTTATGCATCACTTACAGCTGGCGGCTGATGCTTCCTGCCGCTCATTATTCTCAGCTGAGTGAAAGAGTTTTTAAGGCTGGTAAACACTGCTGAATAAGCACAGATTATGCAATATAACACCGCATCCATTGCATGCAGTGATTCCAGACATGGATTAGATGTCAGTCACAGACTCTGCTGTTGCAGGTGGGATGTTCGTCACCCGGCAGTGCAGAGGGAGACAGCATGGCACTGACTGCTTTGATCAGGGTGGCTGGGAAATAAATTATGCACATGCTACACATCAATTATTCCACTTGTCCTTCCAACCTGTTGTGCTGTCATAGGATTTTCAAGCACCCCCACCCCACCCCACCCCCCAAAAAAACCCAGTAAACAACCTTGCGATGCAAGATTTCACCATCCAGGGCCATAAGTGTCAGGTGTAAACAAGGCAAGGGCAGAAAGCTATCTGCTGAAACCTTCACGGCTCAACACTGCAAACTTCTCTCTCTGTCAGCCGAAAACTATTTTTCACTCCTGACATCTGTGTTGGCTTTCCATCTTGTCCGTAAATTGAATCTCCGATCTTCCGCCCGCACCTGGTTTTCTCTTTAAAAATGAAAGGCACGCGTTGAATCCGCAAACCACACCGAACACGCGCCACCCAGGCAATGAATTTCATGTCCTGTGATGCAGTAAATTGTATTTTCTTCCCTCATCTCAGCTCAAGGACATATTGCCAATAATTAATAAACATGAAGCAGATAAAATTCTTATGGTATTTTTTGTTGTTTTTTTTCACTTTCTTAAAAATAATTGCTAATTGCAGATATGTGCTCTGGAATAACAGCTACAGAGGAGAGAAATGAATAAACCTTGAATCACTGACAGAAAAGCAGTGCGCGTCTGCTGTTGTAACATGTATGTATACATAAGCATTTCGTCTACAACCACAAACACTACACAAACACGATACATCAGATTGGATATGCTCACAGATCTCGCCTGGCTCAGCTACAGTCACACATTTATTCCAGTGCTGACACTGAACCGCACAGGAGTTCAAACTCAAAGCCTCTCGGTGATGCACCTTGGCGCGCTCCACCTGTGAAAGCCATTTCAGGAGCAAATAGAAGCGCGCAGCCAGAGATTCACATCGCATCAGAATGGATTAAGCTTTACATTGCTTATTGACCGTTTTGATAGCTAATGAGATTTCATAAAGCTGAGAGGGGGGTGGGGGGGTTGGGTGCGGTGTGGCAGGTTGAGGGACAGTAGTCAAGTCTGGGTGTTGAATTGGTGAACTGACACAGTGGAAGTGGCGACAGCTGTGGCGCCCGCGGATGGAGCCGGGAAACGCTGAGGCACTTCACTGCTGCAACAGAGAGGGGAAAAAATGGACGCCCCTTTTCATGGCTCTGTAAACCAGGCTGATGCAAATGACTTCCTTACTCCTGGGAATGTTATTCATACAGTCAATTTGCTTGTGAATCAATGAGGATGCTATTTATAATGAGTGAAAATGGTAATACAGTGTTGGATTTCTCCTTGCGTTCACTGAGGTGCAGCTTGTTCATATCATTTACAAAACAACAAAAAAAAAAGAAAACATAAGAACTCTTGTTTACATGTTGGGAAGCAGAAAACGCTATAAAAATGATTTCTGTTTCCCCTTGAATGAACAATACATGTCCCGAGCTTCCACTGTGACTCACACGCCTTTACATCACTATGTAGAAGATAGCTGAGAGCACAAAGGCCGCCCACCACTGCTCCTCTTTGAGACGCTCACCCCGAACCCACCACTATTTTCCTGCCGCCAGTCATGCAGGCATAGTACTTCAAGGTCCGCCAAGGTTGAAAGTGAGAGATGGTGCTGATGTAAGAGGCCTCTCCTGCGTCTCTCTGTTGCGCTTGACAGTGTGTATAACCTTGCAGTCTACTTTTCTCTGCCCAGTAGAAATCGGCTGTTCTGTGCTGCACACAGAAATCACACAGCACTGACTGCGTCACACATTCTGAGGAAAGGTCACCGCAGCCTGTGGCAGGGGCCACAGGTCATGGAGCGACGAGAAGACCAGAAGTGTGTGCGGTGGTGTTGATGGTGTGACTACTGTTAAGTTCACGGTTATGTAAAGAGAGTGTTTTGCAACAAGGCCGGAAGCTGCTTCCCTTCAGGCGATGCTGCGGCGGAGGTCTCACAGCGCATCGCACCCAGGATCGCTTTGGATGCACAGTGGAGCGAAATTACACTCGCAGGCTTCAAACAGAAAGAAACAACCAACCGACCAGAGTGGGAAATAAGTAGGTCACCTGTGACAATCTTGCAAATGCAGATCATTAATTCATTGTTGTGTTGTTGAGGCTGTTTTTGGAGTTGTGTCGAAATGCATATTTGATCAGCGGCGCCGAAGCGCTGCGGGGAAATTCAGCCAATAGGAGACAAAGACCATATAAACAGCACAGCAATCAAATTGTGAAAAAGTGAAAAAGGGGAGAAAGGTGATGGTGCATAAATTGTATTTTCCCCTGGCAGCCATGTCTTACTTGCAAGTCAACGTCTGGCTGCAAATTCCTCAGTGGGTAAAAAAGGGAAGTCAAGTAGCATGAAAAGATAACGGGCTTGGAAGGGATTGCTTTTCTCGCCTGTGGAGAACCTGAAGCTGAAATACGCAGATATAAAGACATGCAAGACAAGGACAAGAAAAAAAAGAGGAAATGACTTTTTTTTCACATCAAGCGTGAGAATCAAATAAATATATTGAGCAATTAAAAAAAAGCAATTAACTGACATTTATTTATTTATTTATTTATTTATTGTCTCTCCTCGACTTGGTTCTATTTTCACAAATTCAGGCCCAGTTCCCTAGAGGGTAGAGATCCCACTGTGGGGATGCTCCTTTAAACCCTCGGTGAGATCCCAGGCTTCTCCTTTATCCAATCTACTCAGCCACAGATGTGGGGAATTAAGAGATAAACAAAGTAGAAATAATCCAATTACCACAAACAGGCATCCCCATGATGGAGGTATCTGAGGAGGAAGTGGCTTGAATCCCCACTAAGCCTGCTCTCATTACTGTGGCTGTGGAGCAGTGTTTACAAAAAGACACTTTTCAAGGTGAGTAAGCATGCAGATATGCAGATATGCAGATATGCAGACATGCAGATATGCAGACATGCAGATAAGAGTATATTACAATACTGGTAATGATGATTATTAGTAATGTTAGAGACATACAGGAGAGACACATCCAGTAGATAATGACATGCTGCAGTGTGATATTAATACATAGAGAATGAAAGGGAGGTGTGAGAGTGCATCATGGGAATTCCAGTCTAGGTCTGTAGCAGCATAACAACAGGATGGTTCAGGGCTCACCAGAGCCGGGCCCAAACGTAAAGTCAGTGAGGAAAGTTTTAATGATTAAATTTAAATAGAGAAAGGGAGAGAAAAGAAAAGAACCAGGTAGAAGAGTGTTTACCCGGATGTGGGACACTGTGAGGCCTTAATTATCTGATGGAGCTCGGTCATTAAGTGCTCTGCATGTAAGAAGGATTGGGAATTCTGTACTGACATCATTTCAAGTTGCTGCCGGCAGGTTTACTGCATTACGCCGAATCAACAGGAGGCTTTCCACAGTTTAACGGAACGTCGTGATGAGGAATTATAAAAGGAGCTATTATGGAAATCCTAAAAGTTCTTATGACTCATCAGGAGACGGGTGTGAGAGTGTGTATAAAATTTCACTGCAATCAATCACGTGTTAAGATATTTATGACTTGACTGCCGTGGTGGATTAACTGACTGACACCAACCGCCGCTTTAGGGCTTTGATGCTGACTCGAGATGCTTTACTGCATATGAATCAGGCCAAAGTTCAAGTTACCAGCATTTGTACAACTTCCCTGTCCATCACCTCCTGACTGATGAAATCTTTTTTTTTTCACAGGTGAAGGATATGCTGTAAATAGTGTAAATACATGTCATAAGGACAATTTTCAACTGTGGATTAAAACACATTTAAGGTCCAGTGTGTACAGGTACAGAATATTTCTACTGCATCCTCCCCCTGCTGTTTTTTTTTTCACATCTTGTTAGGTGGGAGGAGATCACGGTGACACAGCGGTCCAAACGCATTATGACCAGCAGCCATCAGGTAGCTCAGTCCCCTCTGTAATGCTATTAGGACAGCGTGAGACACCAGGGATGATGAACACATCATTAGCTTCGGAGCAAATCTCATCCAGCAGGATGGTGAGCAGAGAGCAGGCAGGTGCTCTCCACTGACCAACACCACTGTTCCACATCACTCAGCTGTTTTATGTGCTTCTCACATGTTCGACTGCCAAAGCACAATAAAGCAAATGGATCCTGCCGTCCAGTGAAAGGCTGCAGTGATCCTCCTGTTAGAAGCTTCACTCACAGGGGGTTTTTCTTATGGCCACGCTTTGGGGGATGAAAAGGGAATCAAGCAAAATAGTTTTACTTTTTTTTTTTCTCCCTTGGCGCTCTTCCAGCAGAGCCACTTTTTCAAAGGAGAAAGAACCAAAACTGGCTAAAACCGGAAACCCACATGAGCGCGCGTTTGGTAAATTCACGTTTTCTTTTCCATCATTTATGCCTAAACCGACACATCCTTCACTTCTGAGAAGGAAGGGCTTTGTTTCACATCGACCTGTTCTTCCTGTCAGCATTGCAGGAGTTAGTGAAGGAATTTCAAATACGGTGCGTTTGGAGAACAGTGAAAAAACTACAGCTTAAAAAAAACAGACAAAACAGACTAAATTGTTTGGAACTGACAGTCGGTGCTGTTTCTTTTAACTGTGACCTCTTCAGTAACCTTGACTGAGTGTTTGTTGTGTGAATGTGTCAGTGACGTGGGATTCATTTGGAGTAATGATGTGTAAATAGATCTCCTGCTGCCGTGGGGACGGGAGTTGATGAAATGGCTCAGTGGGTCGTGGAAGAGGTGCAGAGAAACAGCATGTGCAGCCGTTCAGGTTGGACAAGTCTTTAGCGTGAGGCCAGAAACATATGACTCTAAATGAATCCTAATGTTGCTCGGTGTCTGCTTGCAGCAACTACACAACTAATTGCGCTGATGTGTCAGTCTTGGCCTTACAGGTCATTTTGTTGCATCACTGGTGGTTTCGCCTCAATAACAAAAGGTAAGGGCTGTGCAACTAACCTTTTCCTGGCAGGTAAAGAAAAGACTGTAACAAAATGAAACATACTATTTGCTGGCAGCGGGTTGTGAACTCTAATGGTCTGGATAAAGGTCAGATGCATTGCTCGCCCCTCTGCAGTCAGCTTAGCTAAATTAGTGACGCAATATCCCCTGCAGCGGCACTGGAGGTAAAACGTCCGACACATATTTCCAGTCCAGTAGGATCCTTACATCCATGGTCAATGTGTAGTCTCCATTAAATCCTAATGCCTATATGCATGTTTATGGACTGTGTGTGGAAGCTGGGATCTGAACCAATGCAAATCATAATATTTTTACTTTATCCAGACATAATGGCTAAAACCCAGCTGTCATCATTGTCACAGTGCAGGCGGCTGTGGACCCAAATGCAGATCGATTCAAGATAAGATTCAAATAAGGCTAAAAGAGGCAGTGAGCTGGCAACACTTTCAATATACACACGCAGACACACACACACACACAGGTAGCGGGTGAGTGGAGTTCAACTCTGATGAGTGAATGAGATGCAGGTGGGGAGAGGTAATGATAAGAGGAGGCAGCTGAGGGAGATGCTCTGAGGAGGTGATGAGAGAAACGATGAAGAGGAGGAGAGAAGCAGCAGACTGGAACTGCAGCATCCTCAGGCCCACCATGACACCCATCACTAAAAGTTTCTTTCACGTCCTTTTGCCAAAACAAAAAGTTAAAAAAAAGATGCGAGTCAGCGTCTCTGGTGAAAACATGAACACAGTTTGAATTAAATATTGTTCGATATTTTTTTACTTTAACAATATATAGTTCGTATTCATATTCAATCTGAATCACTTTCCGGGCACTGACTTGAAACCGCTCTCGAGTGCTGTTGTGTACGCCGAGAGCGGAGACTCGTCGGCAACAGGGGCCACAGAGATGAAAAGACAAGGCAGAAAAAAGTCTGGTGAATCATGATGCAATAAAAATAAGATCTCAAGTGCGCGGCGAGGATTTGGAAAGCTTATTCTGTGAAGGTGTGTGTAGCCCACTTCTCCTCATTACAGCAGAGAGGGGCCCTGAGTTCGTTAATTTAATTAGGGTTTATAGGATCACTATCCTTAAAATGATGATTTTAAATAATTTTACACCCCTTCACATTCCACTACTCTAGATAATATTATTTCTCTGAGCAGCAAGACAAAGGTGTGTCACAAACTTGTTTTAGAAAAACAATAAATCAACTATTTATTTTAATGACATATGAAATTTACATGAAATGTATCCCTTTAACTTAAATTATATTTATCTCTTTGAATACAACATTCAGACAACCAAAGTCTGTTATACTTCAGCAACTGAGCTTCAGCAAAACCTTTTAAGTTCAGCAGAACCCTATTCAAGCTTCAGCAAAAAACATTGTAAGTTCAGCAAAACCCTTTTAAGTTTCAGCAAAAACATTTAAGTTCAGCAAAAAACAACTAAGGGCCCACACTCAACACATTCACGCTCACATACACACAGCCGGCAAAACCAAAATAACCCAGGTTGCAGGCCAGATATGATGACGCTTGAGTGCGAGGAAATCCAACTTCAACGAAGAACAGTAAAAAGAAAAATGTTACCTCCAATCTGACGTAACTCAACAAAGATTAACTGTGCATCCGGTCCCAGTCTCTGACGAAAGGCGATGCTCCCAGCAGTTCAGGCCTCCAGCATGGCTGCAGACAGGTGATGAGGAAATGGCGTCGCTCTCAGGAAAACCCGTGACGAAGTCCACCAGACGACGAGTCACACGCTCGGCAATGATGCAGCTGAATCCTCACAGTCCCGCGTAGAAACCAAGAAGCAGAGTCGATGCCAGAAGCTGATTTAGCTACTCTAACTAGGTCGATTCACTTTGCTAGCGAATGCTAAATGACACACTCCGGATTAGCTCCAATCATGCTAAACTAAACGGCTGCAGCTAACACAGAAAGTTTCGAATAGAAAGTCTCTGGCTGCGTGTCAACTAGCTTAGCTACCGTATCCAGGCCCAGAATGTCGAGCAGACAGTCTTTTAGACACTGAAAATACACACTTTGTGTCACGGAAAAGTCACAGTCTCGGCCATGCGTCTTCGTTGCGTTTTTTTTTTTGTTGCGTCGCACTGCTGGTTTTTTCGTTTTTTCTTCGTCCCTCCCACAAAATCACACACAACAATCACACACAATCGCTCTTCCTGTCTAAGCCTGTCAATCACACCTTAACCAATTAAGGACCAGGATTATACTTCTTCTCTGTGAACGTCTTCAAAATAAAATGAATTATACAACAATGCACCTTTATGTCTTTTAATAAAATTTTCTAAACTTATTTAGTACAATCTACTTTTTTATCAAACCATTTTCTCCTTTATGAAATATACTATTGCACTTTTAGTAACAGTTTTAACCAAATAAACATGTTCAAACTATTTATTATTTATTATCTGTCCTTATAGATAGGGATTTTTTTTAACAGGGTTACATGTGTTATATTCTGCTGTTCTGCAGGAGAAATGCTAACTGAAATACTGAGAAGACACCACCCTCCTCCTCCTCCTCCTCCTCCTCCTCCTCCTCCTCTAAACACTGGCTGTCTGGACAAATGAAAGTTTGGCCTCTCCGAGCGTCTCCGGGAAAGAAAAGGCAATTCACATGAAAAAGGACACAAACATGGCAGCTGGGACACAACGCTGCCCCCCGTGTGTCAAATGTCAAACTAAATGCCAGTGCAAGTTCCTTAATTCATATGTAAGACATGTACCCTTTGTCTTAACACTTCCTGTCAGCTCGACACCGCCACACAACTACAGTATATCAGTGACTGTGGCTGTGACAGCGATGACGTGTGTTTAATTCAAAGCAGCCCTGGAGACGTCAGCTCCGTGCAGTCTCCTTTGAATGTTAATCGTGTAGGTGCACCACGCCGCTTTTAAGGTCTGTGCTTGAGACACGCTGGCTCCCAGCGCGGGGCCTCCCGAGTGTGCGCGTCGAACACACTTTGAAGATCTGAGCGATCTGGCAAAAGAGCCTGTTAGCACCTCGGCAACACCGCTGCACTCCTGCTAAGAAGTGGAGAGTATGAAAAGGAAAAGAAAGGCGGAGGAAGAAAAGGAGGACGAGGAGACAGCGTTGCAGGCAATGGGCTGAGAGCTGTTTCATTTAGACTTTTTTTTTCATTTATACTATAGCTGTTTCATTTCTACTAACTTTACTTTAGCCCATTAGCTGACTTTAGTAAGAGGTGCCGGAGTGTATTTTTCAAACCTCGTTGATTAGCAATCAATATTATCAATATCAATAACAGCGTCGTCAGTGTGTCTCATGGGTGGAATGCTACTGACTGTCACAGCCCTTTTGGCTGTCTTTTAGGGCCTGGGTGGGGTTTTGGTGTCTCTCTCTCTTTTCTCATTAGATCCTGAGCTGAGCAGCCTGGGTTTGATTGGTGCAACTCAAGACACCTGGCCATTGTCTTGTGGAGTGCTTATTTAAGCCCTGCCTTCCTCTCACTCTCTCTCTTGCTTCCTGAGGACAGCAGCACATTTTGGTTTTGTGGCATTGTCTTTATGATAAGCACTATACAACACCCTCACAGCACATTTACCATCTACAACATCACTACACCACTGATAACTGACATACGCACCCCACAGTTATTCCTTTGTTGCACATTCAGTTTAGTTATTTGGTTTGTAGCAATAAATGAAACTTTCCTTTGTTAACTTTAAAAACTGTGTTCCTCCTTTTTGATATGGCTTTTGAGCCAGGCCGTGTCAAATTGGGGGCTCGTCGTTGTTCTATTTGCTAAATTTTTTTTTTTTTTAGTGGATAGTTACTGAACTTAATTTTGTCTTGGTGGTTGCTTGATTGCTGCACAACTGAGTGCCAGTTACCCTCTGTCCTTACCTAACGTGAGGTAGCAGGGTGGTTGTTAGAAATACACATGGCTTTAGTGGATAGATGAGAACTTTTTCCTCTTTGTACTACTGTGTGTAGTGGGAAGCTCTGTTGGTAATTTGGTTGTTCTTGAGGAGGTGCATGGTTTTGAAGGTTAATTGGTTCTAGCTTTAGGACAGTCTGTGTTGCTAATCTAGTTTGTGCATGCTGTCTGTGTTAGTGTTTTGTGACTTGCTTGTTGTCTGGTGCTGCTTCTCAAGCTGGGTGTTGGTTTGTGTGTCACATTTGACTGTGTGTTCCCCTTGTTAGGCTTATAGCGTTTTCCCTTTGGAATCTGCTTCTCTTTGTCTGTAGTGTGGGGTGACAGCGGCTAGAGCAGTTGTCTCGGGGGCATGTCCATGGTTTGTGGTGGCGTTGCCAGATGGCTGGTCGCATCACCACACCAGTGGGTTTCAGTGCATAAGTACCCGCCGCCAAATCCCCTGAAGACTAGGGTTGAGTTAGTCTAGGTTAATTTTGGGTAGGCGGTTTAGTTAGTGGGGGGACACGCACCGGGTAGGATGAGTGAGTACCCTTGACACACTGGCTACACTTGCTTTGAGATGCAGCTAAGGTTTTGGTGGGAGCTAGTTTTTTTTCTCTTTCCTTTTCTCAATTAGTGTTGACTAGGCTTGTAGGTTATGGATTGTTCTAGGTTAGATATGGCTAGTATTGC
>JAFBJQ010000249.1:6076-46198 GCA_016785345.1 Trinectes maculatus
AGCGGCTTCATTATTCATCAGCAGTCAGAGCAGAGATCAACTTTCTGATACACCCCCCCCCCCAAATGGCTAAACGTACCCCCCCCCCCAAAATGGCTAAACGTAAGGTGTACGCTGAGAACAGGGGGTTTCAAGCCAGGTGGGAGGCAGAGTACATGTTGTTACTTTAAGCCTTGTTGTTAGCTTGTTACGTTACCCCGTAGTTGGGAGCTGGTCTACAATTTGGCTCGTTTGAGGTAACTATCGTCATCGGGTCCGGGCTAAAGTTTTTAAGAAGGACAGGGAAGTGGTGTCTCTTTTGCGACTCGAACGCACCTTTTTAATAGTATCCTTACTGATACGGTGCAACACAACACAGGGCCTTATACCATGGACTTTAAGGCTGCTGCCGGCAGACACACCAACACCACCTAAGCTATACGCAGGACACAGTAGTTATCTCTCTTTCATTTGTTTTCTTCCGGCATCTCAGCGCCGCACAAACACACATGACCCCCTGTCTTAAAGAGACAGGGCTGGCCGGTGACAATGTTTACGGAGGTAAAATTTTGTATTTTTTAAAATTTATATTTATTTTTCAGTTGAATGGACTCAGGGAAAATTGCAGATAAGAGCCATGAGAAAGAATACAACTGATTTGATTTATTTTTTTATTTTACTATTTGAAAGCAGTGATCGGTAGGATCATAGAGCAGCACAATAATACTTTTTCAATTTATAATGCATGCACTTTTATTTATGCATTTATCTTGATATTAAGAAACATATTTTGTTTTTAAAAACAATTACATTTTTTGCTGTTTGGCTGTTGAAAATGTTTTTCCTTGAAGTTACTGACAGAGCCATAACAAAATATTGCCTTATTCATTTAATCATTAAATAATATACACTGTGTTAGGTCTTGGTTCAATAGGCTATTGGCAATCATTTCAATATGTTTTAATAAACATTGAACCAGTCCGGCCCTCGGCTTATAGCAAATTTGTTTTTTTGGCCCTCGGTGTGTTTGACTTTGACATCCCTGGTGTAGACCCTGTGTTGTGAATAAACCCACGGTATCGCCACGATCCCGAACGCATCTGTGTCCGTGTGCATCTCCTTACCAGCTGCCGCTGCACCCCCGCCCGCCCTCCCCTCCCCCCGTTTCACATAAGTAAACACAGCTGTGGAGGTGCTGTGCAGGCGCGCTGAGAGACCGAGAGAGCGCCCCCCAACGAGTTCCCGTGTGAAGTCTGTACATAATTACGGGGCAAACCGCTTAAGCCGAAACAAGGAAGTGCACAGGAGATGTGTCGTAACCACGAAAACAACGTAATTCGCGACCGACGTAACTCGAGGACCCCCTGTATTCCACATTTAATAATGGTCATCCCTTATGTGTGGAGTGACACGTGGAGCGACATATATCGCCCCCTTTCGGCTCAACCTAATACGAACAATATAAACAAATATATAAAGTTAACACTGCTGGCCATTCAATCAGATTAATTGCTAATAAAGCATACTGATGAATATGCAAATACTAGCATTCAGTGCGAAAGAGTGAACCAGAAAGGAAAAAAGAAAAAGAAAGAGCACGGGTAAACAAGTGAACAATACCAGGTACATCAGCCAGCAAAATTGGTCCATAACATTATCCTGGGTGTTGACGAGGAGGTTACCGCTCCAGCGTTATCAAGATCTCAAAGCTTGGCCACTGCCCATCCCGCCAAAATTATCCGTGAAGAAATCTTTGATTGGTAGAAGTCCGACTCGTGTTGCTCTATTTGTTGAATTCAGTCGAGAGCCTCTGAGAGAGTGCGCCATGTCAGCCTGCTCGGTTGTCACCTGTGCGGAGTCGGTTTATCTCTTCTCCCAACTCATGGCGCAGACCCTGAAAATTTGTTGTAGTTTCCAAACGCATGGCCTAGATTTCTTGCCTCAGTTCTGAACGCAGAGTAGACAGTTCTGCTCTTAAGTCAGTCAGGATGGCTTCATGAGAAGCTGAAGTTCTTTTCAAAGAAGGTCAACAGTCAGCTGGGCACCCTTCGCCATCCTGACTCAATCTTTAGCTTAGCCTTGTACTGTCTGCTAAATGACTGTAATGTAATGTAATGTAGTAGACAGTGGTTGTAAAAGACTTAAATTAAAGAGAAAGCAGCCAACCTCATTGTCACAAATATGGTAAATGTAAACAATGAAAACGAATGTGCTGTGGCCAGAGCACTTACAGTTATACAAAATACACAATATCTGGTTTTATATCAAGTGTTGTGTGAGACTGAAACACCAGTTTTCTCCTGCGCAGTCTACCACACTTATACCACGGATACATGCAGTTGGTTTTCACCTTGAAGGACGATACACTGTGTACATATTAAGAACATGAATGAGCATTGATCTGGTTAGATAGTAATGGTAAGGTGAAAGAAAAAAATCAGGCAATAAGCACAGTCACAGTCTGAATGGTAATATGGTGTGTGTGTGTGTGTGTGTGTGTGTGTGTGTGTGTGTGTCTGTCTGTGTCTGTCTGTGTGTGTGTGCTTAGTAAGTCACAGAAGGTTTGGCGTGCCCGAGGCTGGTACTCACAGATCAGTGTGAACAATACGGGGGTGGCACTGCTGAATAGCCCGAGAGAATCCTCAGTCTGAGTTTGGAAATGGAGGGAGGATGGAAGAGAGAAAGAGAGAGAGTAACAAATATATCCAAACATGCCTGCAGGCTAGGGACTATCTGAAATAGTGAGGGGTGAAGAGAGAAAGTGAGGAGGGGGAGTGAACACCATGGAGTGTGGGAGAGATAAAGACGAATAAGAAAAGCAGCAATGAGGCCGCAAGTGAGCGAGGGAGACAGTCACAGAGAGGAAAAAGAAAGATGTAGAGGTGGCGTCCTTGGGCTGAGTTTAATAAATTAGATCAGGCGCCTTGTTGGTTTCCTAGCAACCAAGACAAGATGTGCCTGGTCTGGCCTGGTCTGTGCTCCAGAATAAAGGTCTTTCTCCTCTGCCTCCTCTTCTCCTATTTCCTCCTCCACCTCCTCTCACTCACATCAGCTCAGTAACACAATCACTGTTCCACTCACTGTCACAGACAAGAATATTTACCGAGTCATGTTCTGAGGTTAAATAGTTGTACCACTGATGTACTACTAAGACACATAAGAGATTAGATTCTTCAACCTAAACTCATTACAAAATACAATATTTGTCATTGTGAGGCCAGCATACATTATTTTCCCCTGATAATCCGGTCGCCCCACCCTCCCACCCCAAAAATGAAGCACTGCACTGACGTGCTCAGTTTGACTGAAATGGCTGGAATGCGAGATCAAACGATATGCGTACTTTGCATCAATAACATTCTCCGCCACAGTATGATTATGGCGATGCTCATCTTGTTGATCAACTCTTGTGTCCCCAATAGTTTTCAAACTGACCGTCACGCTAGTCCTCTGCCATTAACTCTGACTATCAACGCTCTCACGGAGACGCTCACCACTTCCGCCTTTTTACTCTGTCGGTAAAAGTGGCATTATGAGCATTACTGCCACCAACTGGGCTGCAATGTAAATTCGGACTGTCAGAAGGCCTGAGATCTTTTATTTTTGTCCTGCCCACGTAAAATCAAACCGTGATTGGTCAATTTGCCTCTCACTCTCCAAACTAAGACACACACACGCACACACACATAGCCTGTACTGCCCCGGGGTACAGAAGTCCTAATCAATGAATGAGCCAGCTAACTGGGCCCAGGGACGGGATGATAGACAGGAACGATTCTGATTGGATAACATGTTTCCAGGACAGTAACCCTTTCATTGCTGATGTGAACCTGACAGTAAACTTAACTTTAGAACATAGATGAGAGAATTTTGTATTTGTATTGTATTAAATTAAAGGAGATAGAAATAAAAAAAATATATTTTTTGTTTAATACTCCTATTTTTTTGTTCGAGAATTTCTTTTTTAGTATTTTTTATGGCCTTCTCTGAAGGCGTAGAGGGCCCTAATTAGAGCTCTGTTTCCACAGTGTGGCATCAGGAGTTGTAGTTATAATTGTAGCTATAATAATAATAACAACATTACATATTTGTCTGGGTTTATAGGAAAAAATGACTGAAAATGTGAGTTAAATGTAGCTGTAGAGTTACCAGTATTTGTAACTATTAGCACTGTTACTAACTGTTAGCCTTGACAGTAATGCCACCATATAGCTTTGAGCAATGAACTAACGTTTAGCAGCTTACAGAGAACTGTGCATGTGTGTATGTGTAGGCATGTGCGTGGGTGTCATCCTATGTGTGTTGTCGGAAGGTGCTGAATGTGTTGAATCGCTGATGTCCTAACAGGGTTGAAAAATGTTAATTGCTAATAGAGTGTGGGGAACAACCTTGAACAACGAGACCTATACAAAACATCATACTTCATTAAGATCAAACGTATCAAGTACCACAACACAAAAATCTCAACATTTCATCATGGTCTCATGATGTCAGCATGTGAACATCATGATGAAGAGGACTGCTTCCATACAAACTGTCATTGTATGCAAACTAGAATCAATATTTGGTGGTCCATTCATGGATGACTGCGATTTTTGCTGTTAATAGCCATGTTAGAGAACAGCATGTTACGCAATAAGTACTGAAACAATAACCAGTTGGACAAGTGCATTCAAAAGTTTAGAATCGCATTGTGTGGGGCCAAATTTTAAGTGTTGAAGAGTGATATTTGTGGCCCATGACGATGAGTTAAACAAGACATTTATCAGTGCAGTTTAAAACTTGTAAAGCTTGTTACTAGAAGTTCTGCCTCCCAGATGACTCTTACCTCCACTTAGAAGAGATCTATTGTGATAGTCAAATACTGTAGGTTCCTACAGATATGGCCTGATCATAAAGGTTAACATGAACACAGTGGAATGTGTGAAATATGAATGGTTTAAAGCAGCCTGGTCTAATCCCCAAAACACAGGCCCTGTAGTAAAATCCTGTGATTGGTGGTGTCAACTGCAGCGCTAAGATCAGCAGTTTGGGAGAATTATTGTGGCTGAGTGTTGCACTGTGTGCAACTGTCTTTAGAAATAAAAAGACCAGGCTGTGTGCATGTTGCTGTCAGCGCTGTCTTCTCCGGTGACGTCTCCCTCAGTCATTGGACCTGCACAGTTACAGGGAGCCACAGGGTGGACTCTGACTCAGGTCTGCGTTCTACAGACAGCTTTTTGGAGAAGCTACCAGGCATGACACAGCAGTGTGGACACATTGTAAATGACTAAAATTGTCATGAGACAGAATTTCTCTGCTTGCTGCTTTATGTCATGTGTGTACCCTTACAATGTTCAGTGGCAGTTGGCAAAGAATATATATACATTATAACATTTTATGTATATAGACTCTCTGATATATGAGAGTTTCAATTTTTGGATTGCATTACTGAAATGAATGAATTTACTATGCTATACTAATCTATTGAGATACACTTGTATTACATTACAATATATACAATACATTTGTCACCTCTCACATTCAGCAAGGGGGGTGACATATTATAGCCCAAGTCCCCGTGGGATTCGGGTGGCCTTATTATCGCATAATAGTGTGTACCCAAAAGTGAATAGCTTGTTAACCAACCACAGAACTTGTAAAGTCTGTAAAACTATAGTTTCACTGACTCTGTGGTTGGGGATGCATTTCCTCATGTAAACAGTCAAATGAGCCAAATGAATCCTCTGTATGAAGCAGTTACCTTCCATGACGTAATAGTCCCGATGTATCAATGTTTAATCTGGATCGAATAATGGCAGTGGTTGGGTCTCTTAGCCTGGTATTTCCAGTCCAGCTGTTACTGATCTTGGTAATAGAAACTGTCCTTGAAATCTTCAAACACCTTTGGGTAGAGTGCAAATATGGAGACGTATTAATACCAAAAGGTCCACTCCACATCGCCTCATTTACACGAGTGCCCTCTTGTGGCAGTGTTGGGAAACTACAGAGGCCCTTTACCGCACACAAACGCATGGAATCATTTCTCTAACTGGCAGAGGGCTGACAGCTGTGAAATGATAAGGGGAGCTGGAGGGAAAATATTGATTCTTTGTCCCATCTTCCCCATTAAAATGAAAAGCAAAAAGGAGGAGGAAGAAGAGCCAGTATTGCATTGCAGAACAAGCATATGATGCCGCCACAAGTTAGAGCCACATTGTTTATGTGTGACAGAAGACAGAGGAACAAAGGGAACATATTTTATTTGTATTTACACTGAAGAGCTTGGGAGACCTGTCATAGGGGGGCACCCATCGTCTATGAATCCACAGCATCCAATAAAGTGAAATGTTTATAATCACTAATAAGCAACTGGCTCAACAAACTCTTGTATCAAATACCAAAGCTACAGCCTCTTTAAACTCTAAGTCTGTGCCTTTTGTAGTTTATTGGCGCAGACATCAGTAGAACATTTAAATTGTGAAATCTCCATTGTAAAAAAAAAAGACAGGCCTGAATACATTATGTTCAAACACCACCAGGAGAGGTAGTGAGACATGAGAGTCCATCAGTCAGAGGCACAGTAGAAGCTTAACAGGCATTCCACTGTTTTAATTAATATGTCATTTATTTAATTATTTACATGGACACATACTAATAACTTTAAGGAACACTGAAGTGATTTTTATTTTGCAGAACTGTTTGTGAAATTTGTGCGAGGCAGACATCCTGACTTATAGCCACAGGTATGGGTCCATTGGCATTATGTAGGTTTTTTTTTTTACTGCAAACACAGATTTATGTTTATACAAGACTTGAACTAGAGGGATTTACCACAGTCCCAAACCCTTCAGGGGTTAAATGCTTCAATACTTTTATTCTATTTTCATTCATCAAGTGGCCATCACCATATTAAAACTGTATGGATCACACCTATGCAGTAGAAAATCTGTGGCACCCACTGTATAATGACACACTGACACACAAGCATGCTGCATATGAACGTTACAGGAAACACTGATTTAGTGTTTCTACCCTTGACTAAAGGTAGTCTGGGTTTGACCATAAACATTCACAATCAATACAGCTGAACATAAACATTCGAGACAAACAATGACAGAGGAGAAATGCAACAGAAAAGACCATTCCTGTTAGCACAGCATGCTGATGCAGTGGAACTATATACTGATGAGTATGTTTCCAGTCTGTACTATTAATTATGAGGTAATGATGATATTTATTATTTAATTATTGTATACTATTAACATATTCAACATATGATTACAACATGGACAGGAAACAGACTCTTAATCAAACTCGAAATGTTAAGTATGTATTTACTTTTAGAGTTACACTAGAATCAACAGAAACGATTTAGAAGTAAAAAAACACACACACACAATCTTTGTTGTTGGTTGTTTAGCAGAATATTTGCAATGATAAAAATATAATGAATAGGTACAAACCTTCCCTACTCCTGCATTGTGAGAGTGAAATCCTATGACTCTACAGCAGCCAATAAAGTGGTGCTTGTTACAGGTGCTCCCCTTTTTGTCCTGAGTTCAATAACACAGCTCATCTGTGCTCAGTCCACTTTATCAAACACTTGTAAAACTCGCTGGTTGAAGTCCTCTGGCTGATCAGCATACACGTAGTGTCCGGCGCCACGAATTGTCTGCATTGTAGATTACAGATAACAGAACACAGTACATAACAGAGAGCAGAGCAGGTAATTAAAGCCAGGAAGCACACTAAGGTACAGTTTGGTGCCTTCAGTTTATTTCTTCAAGAAAACAATGTCTTAAGGAAATATACCATGACACAAACTTCATAAAAATTAAAATAAGTATTTATAAGTATATATAGGTCAAAACAACAGACACTGTATGCTTATATTGATCCGATCATTATCCCCTATTGTATTATATCAAATAATAAGTGACTTTCTGTAACAATCAGAAAAAGAATTATACTTAAGGATTTCCTTTCTTTTCTGTCAAAGAGTACATCTTCAACTTACAATGATCTCCACATGTGAGTGTGCTCTCATCTGTTTGATGGTGCTGCCCGAGTTGCCATCTACATTGGAGCGAGAGCCATAGATGATGGTAATGGGAATCTCCGGGTGCAGCTGGTTCATTCTCTGCAGCATCGGCCTCTTGGCCCAGCCATAGGAAACAGTCATGTTCTTAAAAGCTGTTTCCCCACTGTGACGTTACAGAAAAAAACACCTGATGCAACCAAATGTTGTTGACTAGACACAGGGTAGTAAAAACTTAACTGTAAGCCAACTGCATCAAAGATAAGAAATTGCCATTATTAAATGAGCAACAAAATGAAGCTTGACAGGGAAAATAAAAGACAGAGGCATGAGGAGACAAACCTGGGGGTCTGCACATTCAGGTGGTAGATGTACTCTGACACAGTGTTGTCACTGAACATGGAGGAGAACTTCCTCTTGAAGTCAGGTCTCAGAGTCTGGACAAGTGTGGGACCTGTGGAGGCCATATAGGTGGTAATGACATGCTGAGGCCAAGCTCATAGCCATTAAAGAGATGATGCATCTTCATTATGCTACATAAATATAGACTACAGGGATGGCTGGAGTTCAAAAAGGAACTAGGGTCTCATCTGGATCAAAACATCAGAACTCAGCTTTGTGCATGTACAGTCCTGTGCAAATTATACCACATGTATTAATTTAGGAATATAATCAACATAATGTGCAAATGTTAATTTTACATTGCATAAAATCTTTTGTTGTATAACAGGCATTTCTATTTGTTTGATACTACTTTACTTAATATACATTTATTTGGTGCTCAGTGTTATTTTCTGTGCAACTGCTACTCAGCCATATCCCTTCAGATATCGGTTATATCTACTCTGATGTTGTGACTTTTGCTCCAGTCTTACCCAGGGGTCCGACGAGGCGCAGGCCAGCCAGGGGGTTGAAGGGGCTGAACATGGCGCCGAGGGCTTTGATCCACACTGGGATGGGGCGGTCGGCCTCTTCAGTGTCCGGTCGCTCTGGAAAACCCCACGGCTCCACCAGAACAACGTGCTTTACTCTGATGGCCAGAGACAAAATAGATTCAGGTTGACCTGTCTTTTAGATGATCTAATGACCTGTTTATCAAATAGACTAAAACAGATTATACAAAGAGGGATATATCTTAAAATGCCTTTTCTGTGCAGTATAAAGACAAGTGGACTCAGCTAACCTAGCTCAGTTACTTTATGTTGTCTAAAAAACAATATCTTGTTTGCATAATGTTGACAAAAGTGTTAATTAATTTGTAAATTAATGTTCTGTTGTCACCAGACGTTGCCAGGTAACCACACATCTATAGAAAGACAGGGGCCATTGAAGCAAATGTGGCCCCGTGAACGAGCTTCAATAACATCAATAAATGTGTGCTCAATTTTTTTACTTTTTTTACATGTGTGTGTGTGTATACCTGCAAACTCCCATTACTCAGCTAAATACCAAATATACCCTATTACAAACAGTACAACAGTAATAGCTGGAAAAGTACTCAATACAGAAATACGGCAACTTCTACACCAATATATTTAACATTTTATTACTAAGATGCCAATAATATCAGCTACATTAGGGTAAATTACACCAAAGTCACTGTATGATTAATCCGATTAGCCTGTAAAATTGTAATCTGCATACCAGGTACTCATTAAACCTGTCAAGTCAATGTAGTGGAATAAAAATTGTTGGCCTGCACTGGTCGACAAAAATAAACAGTAAATACTACAAAAACTGCTATGTCATAAACAATACCAGATTTATGCCAAATGCAACCACTTCAGCATTACAGAGTAAACATTTCTTAGTTTGTAGCCTGTTGTATCTTGGTGTATGTAAATAAGCTTTCTGATTACATCACTGCGCAATGAACTCAGCCATTTAGAGAACTGCGTTAAAAATAAGGGAACAAAGAGAAAAAATTTTTATTATTCGTGAAGAGAGGGCTAATTAAGGACATTTATCAAGAGGTAGAGCTGGGCACCTGCTGGAGCGTTAATGTCCAGTGGAAGGAGAAATGCAAGTACAATACTACTGTTATCATTGTCTGACATACTGTGAAGACTCAATCCTGTACAGATGCTGGCATGTTTTGCTACAGCCATATTAACACTGAAAGGGCGAAACCATCTTTTAAAACCCTGTTCAATGCCAGGTTATTATTTCTTTTTCTATCAGGAATAGTGACTAAAGGATAATTTTGGTTCATGACATATGACAACTTAATCTTTACTTAGTGGCCAGTAACAGGTGGACAGATGAAAAGGTTTGCAAGTAAGTCTGTACATTTGTACTGCATCAGTTAAGACCATTAACATCTTTGTGGAAGTTACAGGGCATGGAATGCTTTCAGTGGGCCATTTAACACATGCAAAACTGTGGCCATCAGGTTTTTTATGTAGCCCAGTGAATGAGGATGTCCTATGTGCAATCAATAAAATGTCTGTGTGGACAGGAAATAGATAGGTAACATAGTTTTTCATTTTTTTATATTATCAAACACTGAAAAGGGGTCTTGTAGGAGCCATATTGACCAGGCTGATAGGTTTCCTTTGAAAATGACAATGTGGCTAATAATGCTTTAATATATAACACTTTCCTTTGGGGTCGTGATGATCTCATACATACTACACAGTCACATGCATGATGTATGTATTAGGTATTGAACCACTATGAGTTGTACGCCTCATTTTGCATGACGACAAGGAGAGAACACACAAGTTGAAGAAGAAAAGAGAATTGTCAGCCTACGTAGCAAGAGAGTTTTTGACGTGATTATCCTGCGATTAACCTGTGTTTAACCTGTGATGAACCTGAGTTTAACCTGGGATTAGCCTGTACTTGACCTGTGGTTCATCTGCTTGATCAACCCCCGATCTACCAGAGCGACTCACTCACACCAGAAATCAGCAGAATCAGGATCTTGGGTTCTCATCGTTGTCAAGCTTGATGCTAGAATGCTGTACAATAGTTGTGTGTGTTGTAAGTGAAGAGCTTGAAAATTGGAAAAATTGAACTGAACAAACATTGCCGCTACAGGTCTGCTCTGCATTTGGTTGGACAGACCTTCTTAGACTTTCATCCTCTCTATACTGTATATATATTTATATAGTATATATATTTACATTAAAAGTCAAAAACTAGCTCGTGATTAAAAGACAACCAACAAGCAAGAACCGCTGCTGGACCTTAGTCCCTTGGAAGCACCAAGAACATGGAGCAGTCAAGCACAACAGCCTGTCCTAAGGACCATATGGCAAGAAAGACCATTCAGCTTACAAGATTGAAGTCGCTTATTGAAGATTTGAAGCTTGACGACTCAAACGTAGATCAAGTGAAAGCTGCTTGTGATACATTCCAAATGCTATATACCAAGTACGTGGACTTGTTCGCCCAATTGTCAGACTTTGACAGTCATGAAGACTGACTCGACCCAAG
Source organism: Trinectes maculatus (assembly GCA_016785345.1). Classification (NCBI taxonomy): domain Eukaryota; kingdom Metazoa; phylum Chordata; class Actinopteri; order Pleuronectiformes; family Achiridae; genus Trinectes; species Trinectes maculatus. The sequence goes on from JAFBJQ010000249.1 coordinate 17,517, forward strand.
AGACATGACATTTAGGGTTTTTGTGAAGGAACTGGTGCACCATGGTGAAGAAGATGGCATCTAGGGTAACACCTAATGGTGAACCCGGCGAGCCTATCCTAGATGACAGACCAGCGGATAGTGTGTCTCAAATTGTAATCAATAACCGCCATCATGGTGGCTGGGAATCTTCAGTCGCCTCCTTAAGAACATCAGGATCCATGGCGTGTGGGGAAAGAGCAGAGAATGTGGCCTTCGCCGAAGGAGAGCAGCAGCTGACAGGTAAAAAGAAACAGCTCAAGTTGAAGGCTGCCTTGGCAGAGTCTGACGCAGGAGTCAGGCTGTACGAAGAACAAGAACGCCACGCTACAAGAAGGCATATTCACAGCAAGGCATCCTATTCTAAGGTAGCCTCACAGGTAGCCAAATTAGCTCCAACCGCAGATCAAGAAGGCCAGACAACATCCGTTTCTGGCACACTGGGGAAGCTCCCAGCCACAGGTGCATAGAACAAGGATAAACATTGTCGTCACTGCCACTCACAGGCAACAAAGGAAGGAGGTATGGGTGAAGTTATACAGATGCTTATAAAGCAACAGACAAGCTCTAACCTCCCTCCTAGGGGAGTTTTAACGTTTGAAGGAGATCCTCTTACTTACGATCCCTTCATCAGAGCATTTGAGCATGCCGTGGGTGAGAAAACCTTTGGCTTCCAGGACAAGTTAGAATACTTGGAGCTGTACACCAAAGGGGGTCCACAGCAGCTCGTACGTTGCTGTATGCACATGCCACCAGAAAATGGTTACTATCAGGCCAGAAGACTACTTAAAGAGCGATAGGGCAACAGGTTAGTAATAGCAGATGCGTACATCAATAAGGTCTTGGAATGGCCTTGCATCAGAGCAGACGATAGCAAAGCGTTAAATGACTACGCATTTTTCCTGATTGGATGCAAGACTGCGATGGACAATCTAAAAACTATGAACATACTGGATAACCCCGCAAATATCCTTATCATTGTTTCAAAGCTGCCTTCTAAGTTAAGTTAAGATCTGTGGAAACAGATCATATTTCAGACCCATTTTGCGGAAGAACGACTAACAATGTTTTCACACAGTCGACTTAATCGACCATCAAGCAGCATTACTTCGGGATCCTATTTGTGGAAGAGCCACTTCAGCTGAAGAAAAGCTTACCAAAGAGAAAAACACCGGGAAGTCTGGAAGGAAAGAGAGCGCGTTTGCTATAAGCAGGGTGAACGTAAGTACGCAGACACCCATAATTGCACAACCAGCCCTGTAGGGGGTTCTGTAAAACGCGTAGTATCATCCTTCCACAAACCCTGCCTATTTTGTCAAAAATAATCATGCTCTTTCTGCTTGCAATAAAATTTAGTGCTTACAAGCACTAAATGGCTGGACTTACTGAAATCCACAGGCCTGTGCTTTGGGTGCCTTACCTATGGACACCTTATCAAAGGTTGCAAGAAGAAACTCAAGTGTTCTCGGTGCCATCCGGAAATACTTCACATTGAGGCAGGGAGTAACTGTGCTTCAGAAAAGGAGGAAGAAAGCAACAAGTCATGTGGGTACATCAGGGCTGGTGACGGTATGCGTAGTGTCATACCAGTTAAGCTCAAGTCTAAAAAGAGTTAATAACGTGTGGAAACATATGCCTTCATAGATCTAGGTAGCACAGCGACATTCTGTACTGACGAAACCCAGGGAAAACTGAACCTGAAGGGTAAAAATGTTCAATTCTTCCTTAACAAGGTAGATTGTCGTAAGCAAGTGAAAAGTTGAGCACACTCATCTGGAAGTGTGTGGTCCAGCAACCTCCCGGTTAGTAAAGGAAATGTACTTCGACAGGAAGACCTCACCAAATGGCAATACCTAAAAGAAGTGGCTCACACCACAGAGAGACTTCTCGTTGGGAGATATCGTCCTGATAGTGGATGGATCCGCCCCACGTAACTCCTGGAACATAGGCCGAATAAAGACAATGCCGGATACCAATGGTACCGTGACAACAGTCAGTGTAAAAACAAAGACCACGTGTTTTACCAGACCCATAAACAAGTTATGCCTGTTGAATCGTGCAATGTAAAGTGATGTACAACTGTAATAGAATTGTAATAAAATTGGTTAGAGGGAAAAGAGGGAGTGTGTACGAATTGTATATGTAAGTAGCTGCTAAGATGGTGAAATGCTATGGCTCCATGTATGATATTTGGGTAATAGGGGCTGGAAATCTAGGAGCCATGTAAGCTGTGATTAACCTGTGTTTAACCTGTGATGAACCAGAGTTTAACCTTGAAATAGCCTGTGATTGACCTGTGGTTGATCTGCCTGCTCAACCCCCGATCTACCAGAGCGATTCACAAACAGGAATAGATGACAACTGGAGAAACAGAAATCATCAGCGACATCCCACCGGAGCGACTCGCACCAGACAGCAGAATCAGGGAAGATCTTGGGTTTTCATCGTCGTCAAGTTTAATGCTAGAAGGCTGTACAATAGTAGTGGCATGTGTTGTAACTGAAGAGCTTGAAAATTGGGAAAATAAAATTGAACTGAACGAACATTGCCACTACAGGTCTGCTCTGCATTTGGTTGGACAGACCTTCTTAGACTTTCTTCCTCTATATGCTGTATATATATATTTAGACATGAGTAGCCTAGTAGGTGTGGTTTGGGTGTGCATTATGATACCCATCATGCACTGCAGTTTTGATAAGTATTTTGATATGTATTTTTTACTTAGATTACAGATTTGTTTTGCTATGAATTATCCTCCCACCATGATAAAGTTCTGTCTCATTGACAGCAAGCTTTACCAGTCAAATATACATATAGTACATACAACTACACAAATTCTTTTAGTAAACCTGTGTAAAAAACGGTACTTGACGACCTTTTTTGCACATGCACATAACGCGTGAGACGATTTTAAAATTTATAGACAGATTGTCTTGCACAGATTGTCCACATGTTGAAATATGAAATATTTTAAATTGGAAAGCAGTTCACCAACAGCCACCTGCAATGTTCAGGTGGCTGTTGGTGACAGCCACCAGCCACCTGCACATTACCTTGAAAGCACAGGTAAAAAACAATAAACCAAAACTTGGATGCAGGCATATTTTTCCTGCGTAGCTATTCAACAATCAAGCATATAAATGGAATGTATTTAGTGTTAGTGTTTAACACGGCACTGTGCAACTGTTATTACCCAGGAATATGTGTCCGATCAAAGTGATCAAAAGGGTGAGGGTGACATAAAAACTAATGAGAGGAATCCCCATCAGCACAAACCTGTTTGGGTACTTGATAGAATATGACACAGCCAGGTATCCTCCAAAGTTGTGTCCGAGCAATATCATGGTCTCCAGACCCACTTTAGCCCTCCATTGTTCTATAGACTCCACAAATTGGTGCTCAGCCTCCTGGGCATCTGAAGAGAACAATGGTCTGCTGCTCTGACCGAAGCCCAACAGGTCCAGAGCAAAGACAGGCCGACCCTGAGAGAGTGCATCAAGGTTCTGAGCCCAAAGACCCACGCCACCCCCGAACCCATGAAGCAGAACAACAGGGGTTTTGTCCTTCATGCTGACACTGCTGAAGTTCAGGGTCCACAGACGATTGCCACCAGAAACAGGGATGTACTGTTTAGAGAATGGACTGTCAACACCTGTTGAGACAGTGAAGAGAGGAATTAAACTTTGATACTTTTAGCAGAAAAGGGAAAACACAAGACGACTTTTAAGCACAGACATTCCCCACAATTGATGAAGAAGTGGAAAAACGCAGAGAAAAACAGACACATACATCTGAGCATCTTGTCCTCTGCATTTTGGAGCTGGCTCTGAGAAGAGGGGCACCAAGATGGCAGCCAACTGGGGATCCAGCACCACCTACACAGACAAAAGCCTTATGAGCATCATCCTTATGGACTACAAAAAGGGAAATAATATCTCTGCAGTATAAAAAAAATCAACATTGGAACTGAATAAGAAATTCTTTTCAATCATTAACAGCTTCACATAAGATGTCCTCTATCTGCTGCCTTGTGTTCGAGGATAGGTACTTCTTTAATTTTACAAATTCCTTTGACAGGCTCTTCTGTAATGTGCAGTTTAGAACAGACATTTGAGGCAGCTTTAAAAGAACTATTAAAAAAACACATGATGAAATTCATCTTCACAAATACAGAATACTTTGTTTCATAAAGATGTAGAGTTGTAAATACTCTGGTTTGACAACCTATGGACCTGCACAGTTTGTTTGTTTTCCACAGTGGAAATTCAACATTCATTACATAAATATTAATCCCTTACACCCAGACCTAAGTAAACCAAAATGAAATTCTTACTATCAAACAGACATGCAACATCTGCTTCCTAATCATTGTGTCAGTGTCTTTTAAATTCACTTTCCTCTGCATCAGGGCCACGACTGTGTCTGCACTATCTGCATGAACTTGTGCACCACTACTCAGTGAACAAACATGTAACTTTTAAGTAAATACATGTATTTAATTGTGATAAATACATAATAACAGAATTACTGTATTCATGTATCGCCTTGGTTGTTCAGTCATATTCCTTCAGGTGCCATTTGAAAGATAATTATGGTTCATGCATGCAATTGAAAATGTCATTGTTTTAAAGTATTCCACCACACCACAACTAGTACTAATGTCACTAAACAGGAGCTTCTCGTATTTTTTATACCCACACTGAAATAAATGGACTGAACAAACCATTCGAAATATCTCTGAGTATAACGTAATAAAATTTTGCAGCATCACCTAATAGAGTTCCCAAAATGACAAAATGAATAGTTTCAATGAAAATTACAGCCATACTGATGTTGTGTTAGACTATTTATTTCCGCTTTGGTGTGTTCAACAAATGTTCTGAGTGAGTATATGTAAAATAATAATATTTTATTTATGTCCAATAATAATTAATATTCTGATACATTTGCACATTGCTTGAAAGTACAAAAGGGTACAGAAATATTTATTTGTACATGCATATCTAAGATTTTTTATGACGATATCATTTACAATTATTAAGATTACATCCACTACCTTAATTAAAATAACTAATTGTCTGTGAATATGCTAGACTGTTCAAAGACTCAGCAATGTTTCTGAGACAACGTTGGTTGTTAAACAGTCATGTGACTTCAGTGGTAAACAACAGGGAGGGCTCTGTATGTGTGCTGTATGTTTCAAGTATGTGGACGATCAGAAACTTGACTCACTTTACTGTAGTTTCCACAAAGCTCCACACACTGCCCACCATCCTGTGGACAACCCTACAGGCAGGACAAAATGAAACAAAAAGTGGATGAGGTCTTGTGCATGAGACAAACATGATTAGATAACATTTCGATATTGGACAGAAATATAAACAGATGCATGTCATCAACGTTGCCATCTCCATTTAAACACTGCTGCATTGCAGATAAACTTTGACAGCGTTTCTCCTGTCAATGTGATCCTGACATGTGATCACTTGAACTACAGTCCTGTGCCTGTTGACAGCTGACAAGTTGTTGAACATTGAGTGTGTGCGACAAACATTTAATAACACCGTTGTCTTTGTGATTAAACTATAGTCAGACTTAGTGCATATCGCTTGCATTAGTTTGGTGTCCTCCACGAGGTGGGTTGGTAGAAAGTACTTACCCTCTGCTCACCGTTACCGCCTGCTCGGCCATACTACAACACCTCTGTGAAGCCACTCGCAGTCACGTGTCCTGAGACATTCTGACGTATGCCCGATAAGACTGGAGGCATTTGATTTACTGTTTGGGCTAAGAGCGACTTTGCTGCTGTGCCCACAGACACGTCCAGGGCGCTACTGTCGCCGCTCTCGTCAGCGTTTCTTTACTGTCTGTTAAACAAAACGAGCGTATCCGACCAACGACAGCGCGTAACGCGGAAGTAGCTGCTCGACACATATCAAAACATTGCAGCTTAGCAAAGGGGAGAGGTTCGCTGAGTTACACAAGGACGCCTGTAGTTCTGCTCTGGAAGTCATTTGGGTACGTGCAAGCCAAATTATTATATCATGTTGCTTTTTTTCAGTCGCTGTGGGTCCACAGTAATAATATTGGCAACAGCAACAACACCATCACCAGCAGCTACCATTACAATTAAAAGTGTCAGAAACAGCAATAGTACCAGGCACAGCATTTGTAACAGTAGTGTAAAAGGAAACTGTTAAAGTTACAGTAATAGTATCAGAAGCAGTAAGAGCAGATAAGTAATTAGTAATAGTTACAGTAACAATCATAGGACTAATAACAGTTACAGCAAATCTGATCACTAATCACCAGGGGTACCTATGCCTAGAGGCTGCTACACAGCCGTTCCTCACACAGACAGAGATCTGAGTGAGTACTGAGCTAGCTGCAAACACATACACAGAATAACTACACAACACTGCGTGGATTCCTTAGAGAATGACCCCAGCATTTTCCACGAACATGAACACTAATACCTATTAATAACACACGTCGTCCCAATACAGTACCAGCCAGCTGGTTTTGTCAGTACACTGCCTGTCGTCAGGGACAGATCCAGCAGGATTTACTTTGCGGTTGCTCTGTGCTGATTACTGCTCATGCCTGTTTCTTCACTGACATTATCTCTACTTTTCAGCATAAAGATAGACTTTTTATGTCAATACATATTTACTTACAGATTGATACGTATTTGAAGCTTGAAATGTTGATTTTGTTTATGTCGCTTTCAAATACTGATAAAATCTTTGTAGAAATAAACCATAAATACCATATTATTACTGAGGTTTTTTTGACATGGATTCTACAATATGTTGGATATTTGAGATTCGTTAGAATATATCAGCATATTTATCAGTTATCATTCTGTCAGTCTCTTGTTATACCATTCCCTAAAGGTGTTCTGTGACTCGGGAGGTCACTGAAGTTCACTAAACTAACTGTCATATACATCACACCACGTTGAAAGCATGATTGACAGTAAGGGCCCAAAGGACATTTTCTTTTGTTGTCATTTCACTCCTCTTTCTTGTGCCGGTGCTCTGACAGAGGGGACAATGCTGGAAAAATCAGACAGCAGTGACTCCAGATTCACTCCTCTAGTGGTGGTGGAACTGGCCCCTGACACTAAAGAGGAAGCCATTGCATGGCTATTGAGGAGGATAAGAGACCAACTACAGAATGGAGGTACTGCACATAGAATTCTACCTCTCACTTCTAATATGTTGCAATTAAATTCAGTTTATGTAATAATTTAATTTTCTTAGGTGCTGAGCTGCTAGTGGAGAGGTTGGGTCCGGGAGTAGGGGCTCAGGAAAAGGAAAACCCCAACATTTTCCTGGTAGGAGCCTCCCAGCAGAGGTTGCTCACTGGTGCAGAGGATGTGGGTCTCTTCAAGGAGTTCAGTGATGGATCGATGAGGGCCTTCACTTATGCCAACAAGCACAACTTCAGAGACTTTAAAGGTAAAGTCCAGGAGGAGGTCTGCTTGAGGCTGTTTGTTTGTTTTTTTAAAACTGCAGCTCAAATTGGACAAATACTAAACCAAATAAAATGACAAAATAGTGGGACAAGTAAATGGAATGGATCATTCTCATGTTTATTCAAGAGGTCTTTGGTGTAGTTCTGTAAAATAATCATAATCTGCCTTCTTTATTCAGTAAATTATTTAGTTTGATAATGAAGAATATGACTCACAAAGCCAGTTCAATTTTTTGTTCTATGTTTGATAAAAACAAAAATCAGATTTCTGTTTTTTTAGGTGTACATCACAAAAGAAAAATATAATAAAATGTTTAGCTCTGGGAAAGGTAGTCTTTGACTTTAATGCTTAAATATTCTGTAACCATTTTTAACCAATGGTTAAACCCCAAATCTTATTTGATTTGTTAAGGGATTTTTAAAGCATATGAATTAAACAAATGGGTTTGGACAAATTTGAAGGTTTTATCTAAGGTAATTATCAAACCTGTAATTCATTATCTTAAATGCTACCTTTCTTTGTTTTATACCACTGTAAATCCAGTCTCCTTTGGTTTTGGTATGCTGATTAAACAAAACATTTCATGGCACTTGTTTAACTATAATGATTGTGTTTCATTAATTTATGATAGTATGAAATAAACGGGTGATTGCTGTATAATGTAGGCAGGTAGGGAAATTTTTGAGATATATCCACAATTCTAGCAGAATTCTTATCTGAAGTGAAGTATCACAACATGCTTCCAAGTTGAAGGGCTGGTGCAAAATGAACATTATCTTTGTGTGTAATCTGCTTCAGGAGATGGTGATGGCTTCCTTAGCATGGCTGAATGTCAGTTTATTATTAAACATGAGCTGGACACATTAAGAGCCAAAGATGAAACGTACATACCAGGATATAATCAGGTCAAACTCTACCCTGGAAAATCAATCAGTAAGTATCTTTCCATGTCTTACACTGTCAGTTTCCAAATCAGCAAGGCTTTCTTTTGAAGTGAGAGTAGTATGGATTCAGTGATGCTTCCTGACTTTATAGATATTCTACCATAGAACACATATGCATGTGGTTATTTTATCCATAAACTACTATAAAATTATGTGAATGTAATTATATAGACTTCTTTGCATAAATCTAGCATTTTATCTTTACCAACCACCTCTAAGTAGTCAGTTAATCAGTTAGTTGATCAATAGGATATGCAATTGGGGCAAACCTAGCAAAAATAAATATCTGTAAAATTGTAATTAAACATGCAATATAATACTAAGGAAATATAAAAATTGCACATATATGGTGTGTAATGGTTGTAGCCCCTCAGCTGTAAGGGTGTGCATTTCCTATTTTCTTTTCTGATATATTTATAAATTATGCATTCTGAGTCTCAGTCATTGTGTGGCTCTTCTTAAAGTTTTTTTTTTCAAAGAATATGAACTGCATATTTATTTAATTGAAAAGGCCCGAAAAACAGAATCAGAATACTAAAATGCAATTGTAATCATGATTTAGATTAATAGATAGGATCGATTTTTGTGTAGGAAGACTTACAAGAGAGAAAGAAGCACATTTATTAATCCACACAATCTGTATTTTCTCCCATTCCTCATATGAGGAATGTGTGTTAGTGCATAACACACAGCACACACATGTGGAGCAGTGGTCTGCAATTCATGGTGCCTAAGGAGCAAATGTGGGGGGTTAAGGGCCTTGCTCAAGGGCCCAAAGTGGTGGACAGTAGCAGGCAGATGGTGGCCCCTCTCTCAAATTTTGGCCAGTCTGAGGTATAAAATGACAACACATGAAGTAACATTTGGTTTTCCTCACATCTTAGTTCGCAGACTGCAGTCCAAAGGAATCCTGATCCAAATGTTTTCTCTCCATGACACGGAGGAACTTAAGAGATTGTCCTTTTCTTGGTACAAGAAGGTGAAGCTTTCGTTTCAGCCGATTGGTGAGTGGACGAAAATAATATATTAACATGAACATATCCAGTGACACAACAGTTTTCTACAAGTGCATTTTTTCCTTGTGTGAAACCATGGGAATTTTATCATACAAATCAATAAAGTACTATTAATTATCCTAAAACCAGGTGTGCCAAACCCTTTTATGATTTTTTGACTTCACGAGGTTTCTGTGTTTTTTCCCTGTTAAAAGGGTTCAGTTTTTCTTCATCCTTGCTGCGGGTGTAGGTCAGAGGATGTTACAACCTGTACAGATTGTTAAGTCCTATGAGGCAAACTGTGTGAATACAGGCTGTACAAATAACATTTAATTTGATTTGACATATTTTTATTTAAGGTATTTTATATATTCTGTTGTTGAAATTGCAATGCTTCCTATGGGGGTCAGCTTTGTTTCCACTGGGGAAATGTCACCCCCTGCATAAAGTACCAGTTATTCTCATTGTAACTTTAAGCAACAAAATTTGCGCAGATAGAATCCAAAATCTACGACCTACAACTTCAGACTTGGTTTGAACTTGTTGAGCATTCTGATTATTTGCACTGCAGTGCAGGGTTGTCTGTGAAATTGATATTGTCAATTTTCCTTATGAAAGTACATAGCTGTGTGTGAAATGTGAGTATAAAGATTGGTTTGTCTCTATGGCCCAGTGATAGGCTGATCCTAAAGAGAATAAGCAATAGAAAATGAATGAATAAAAGAATTAAGTAGCACTGTTTATTGTCTGGCCAGTGATGGTGTGGTGAGACCAGAGCAGAAGTGATCAGTTGACTGGGAGACCACAGAATATCTTCGGGTTGTTCCTTACTTTGGTGGCTGTATTAATTCTTCTTTTGTATTTTTTGTTCTGTCCCCAGATGACATCAGACACTACTATGGAGAAGGCCTGGCCTTCTACTTTGGCTTCCTGGAGTATTTTACTTTTGCCATTGTGCCTATGGCCTTAATTGGGGTGCCTTACTATCTGTTTGACTGGGAGGACTATGACAAATATGTAGTGTTTGCTGTGTTTAACTTGATCTGGTGTACTGTTATCCTGGAGGTATGGACAGTGATTTTTCTCATTTATAAACCAGATTCCTAAAGTTTACTTTTTTAACCATATATACCACAGATAAGAAAAAAATGATAATGTAATCACGTGAATGACATATTATACATGTTATGTCACTATAGTGTAAGAGATCAGCTAAACCCTTTCCTCCACTGTCTTCCACTAGTTATGGAAGCGGCATAGTGCCTCACTAGCGTACCACTGGGGCACACTGAGCAGGAAGAAAGCCTTTGAAGAACCTCGTCCTGGTTTCCATGGTGTGCTTGGATTCAACCCTGTGACAGGCCGTGAGGAGCCTCTTTATCCCAATGCTAAGAGGCAGCTGCGTATCTACCTTGTGTCGCTGCCCTTTGTCCTGCTGTGCCTCTACCTGTCCCTCTACGTCATGATGATCTACTTCCAGCTGGAGGGATGGGCAGTGTTGGTTCACAATGAGGAGCCCACATTCTGGAGTGGAATACTGTTGTTTATCCCCAGTATTATCTATGCTGTGGTCATAGAGATTATGAATCTCATCTACAGATATGCTGCTGAGTTCCTTACAGAGTGGGGTGAGTTGTTACTTGTTCTTTGTTTTACGAAGAATGTCGATGGAAACACTGACATTGTGTAGTATATGCTGCATATCCATTTGCTACCTCTCAGATGTGACTGTTGATTGTTTCTATTTTAAAATACATTAATTTTGACTATAGATATATGTGCATGTATGTATGGAAATGTGAATTGAATAATATTACAGTTGTATTACAGTCACTTTTGCAAGTGATTTACAGGTACTGTGAAATGTGTTTCTCTGTGGGACCTGGGTTAGCAATTACATTACATTACATTCATTTAGCAGACGCTTTTATCCAAAGCGACTTACAATAAGTGTAGCAATGCACCTTGCTGATCATAAAAGGCAACGCATGAAGCCAAATAAGATTTGTTCTAATGTAGTGTAGCGTTGTGTGGTTTGATTTGGCCATAATGCACCTAGTTGTTTGCCAACTGCCATTAGAATATAGATGAATACTGTGAAGAGCATTTGGCCCCATTAAAAAAAATAAACACATTGGAGACTGACATATTACATGTGACAGACTGAGTCTGCCACAAGGAGAACCTCTGTGTAGACTGAGCATGTCCCTAATTACTTCCACCACAAATAGCTGCTCTGAAGGCTTAAAGCTTTGCATTTGCAGCAAAACATCTCTCTCCTCCAATCTGGGTACAAACAATCTGTGCCTACTGACTGCTCATAATGAAATTAAACATTGTACTGTTGATTAACACTATCAAAGGCAGCCTTAGAAGGATTTGTGTCTACTCTCTCCTTTACCCCCAACAATATTAATTTAATCATTAGAAAGATTCTCATATGAATTGGAGTTCAACTCATCATGAAGTTCAACATCATTATGTTTATTTCCTGATTCCTTCGTGCAACTAACCATTGTGAGTAAACAGTCAATGTGAATATCACTGTCAATGTGAGTACCACAGTGCATTCATTGTGTGGTGATAACAGAAAGAGCTGAAGATTGTTTTATTTTCTTTTTTATTTATTATTTATTTGTAAGACATCATGTAAACGATTTTCCCCTCGTGTGTGTTTAGAAAATCATAGGCTAGAGTCTTCATATCAGAATCACTTGGTCCTAAAAGTATTAGTGGTAAGTATAGATTTGTTTACATTTTCCATCCTACATTTTCAGTGATCAGAATTCAGTGTTAACTCCTTTTGTCTTTAGTTCAACTTCTTCAACTGCTTTGCCTCGTTGTTCTACATCGCCTTTGTCATGCAGGACATGGTGCTACTCAGACAGGTGAGCCCAACCTGCTTTCATCCTTTTTCAGGTTTATTCTTCTCCTTTTAATTTTGTGTTTGTGCCATGGATTCTGTTCCTGTCCAGTGCCTGGCCACCCTGTTGATCACCAGTCAGATCTTGAATCAGTTCATGGAAGCTTTCCTGCCCTATTGGCTACAGAGGAGGCGCAATAAGAAGATGATCCACAAAGTCCAGAAAAGAAGAACTTTAGAGGACAAAGAGCTTCCCCTGGCTGACCAGGTTCGACTAGAGGCAGAAATGAGTGCGTACTTGGTAGGTGTGCATTGGTTTGTACTATTGAATGATTTGCGCTGTTTGCAATGAGACAAATGAGTATCAAGTCTTGTTTTCTGTTTGAATGGAGATCCATGTGTATGTCTGGTGTTTGTTCCCTCTCCCAGGGTACGTTTGATGACTACCTGGAACAATTCCTGCTTTTTGGTTATGTCAGTTTGTTCTCCTGCGTCTACCCTCTGGCTGCCATCCTGGTGGTGTTAAACAACATCACAGAGGTTTACTCTGACGCCTTCAAGATGTGTCGCGTGTTCAAACGACCCTTCTCCGACCCAGCATCAAACATAGGAGTCTGGCAGGTAAAACGGCTAAGAAGATGAACATACTTGCTTCAGCACATTTTATAGTTTCACATATATTCAATTTGAATTTGTTTTTAAAACAGGGAATGTATCATTATTATTCATTTTGTTTGAAGTGCAGATTAAAGCAGAGATCCAACTTTTATCAAGGACAATAATAGAACCACTCTCTTGTCACTTCCATCTCTAATGCCATCAGAGGACAAGTCACTGACGGTGTCTGTCTTTCTGTTTCTGCGTTCAGCTTGCCTTTGAGGCCCTGAGTGTGATAGCTGTTGTGACCAACTGTGCACTGATTGGCATGTCTCCACAAGTCAAGGCCTATTTCCCTGACTCTGAGACACAGCTCATACTTTGGACGGTGGCTATTGAGGTAATCCATGTACACATATACTATATATGCAGTGAGATTCCAATGTATTTTAAGTACCTCTGATATATATAGAAGTGATCTACAAATAGCAGTCAGCCTCTGTGCTGTGATCACACGACATCTGTGCAGTGCATCAGTAATTTTCTGTTTGTTTGATATGTTGTTAAACAAGGCTTTGCTCAGAACAAACGTACAAGTCAGTTTGAAGAAATGTCCTCGCAAATGATGCATTAAGGTTAGAGGGTCCTTTTGACACATGGAGATGTAGCCCTGCTTTTTGTCTGCATGTATCCCCCAGTACATTGCTGTAGAGTTTCACTCACTAGATGGAGCCAGACTCCAGATTGGGTGCACACAGATCTTGAGTGATTTAGCTTGAGTGTTACAATTGGATTAGATTTAGAATTGCATTTAGTAGTAATGGTTATGGTAAAGGGGCAGAGAATGCAATATGCCAAGGGTTCTGACAACTTTAGAAAGACAAGAATTTGTGTGTGTTAAATCCAGCATTCACATTCACAAAATTCTTAAATGAGTTTGATTGGGCCAATCCTCCACACAGCTCATGTCTCTAGAAAAAGACTAGAAAAAAGAAAAAGCTGACAGAGAAAGGGTAAGCTTGTAATGTTTGGGTTGCAGTGTTTTTCCATGGCACAGTTTCATGTCCCAGAGAAACCATTTGTGTTTCTGTCCAGTGTCTCAGAGTGTAACACACTACCTGCACTGCACTGTGGGTCAGGTCTTTGCTGATGCTGAGGAAGGAACTGGGTCATATTTATCATCTGCGTAATGGACTGAATGTGTAGCCTTCGCACACAAAGGTGGATGATAAACTCCTCTGTGTATGAGAAAGTTGTTTTCTCTGTGATTTCAATTCATGAGAATGTGTTTAGCTTTACTCTGCTTCACAGGCAACTGCTGGTTGAGAGCATTGACACCAAGATGTGTTTTTTTCCCCCAAAATCCCTCTAACTAGAGGGACTTCTTAAGCATACTTTATAAAACAATCCAATAGATGTTGAGATATTTCAACCAAATGTCAGAACTAGGAATGTATTTCAGCAGTGGTTGATTCTTAAATATATTTTCAGCTGTCCACATTATTAATTTATACAAATCATAACTCCAGAATTCATGTAGAATAGCGTGAAAATGCATTGTGCACGTATGACTACTGTGATAAGGTGAGTGTGCTTTTTACAACCTGAACTCAATGGAAATACACTTGTGTAAACCTCTCCTGTGTCTATTTTCTTTGTGGCTGTTATGTGAGCAGTGCCTAACAAGCAGCACTTAATTGAGGATGCATTGATGCTTTTTTTCAGTAAAAAAAGGCATTATACGACTAAGTGCATGTGAATTGATAGGTTTATCAGTGACGTGTAGAGTTCAGCTCTGCAGCTGGTTCCTGCTGCATCTGGGCGGTGTCTCTCTTTAGCTTAATTTTTCTGATTGTTACAAAAATATTTGTTGTACTTGTGATCTGAACAGCTTGAACACAATAGTTTGAATGTCTTCTAGGGTGGACATCTGTAGATGTGTGCTATTGTGGCTAGTTTTGACTCCTTTGTGCAGCTGGTTGGAACAACACATTTTTACTCAAGTTCTCCAGGGAGACTCTTTTCTTGTCTATGTTTTTTTTAATATAATGTCGACTGGTAAACATATTTTCAGTGCATTACTTCCATGTACACTACATTACAACACATCACTTTACAATGGATTACAGCATATTACATTTTATTACACTACCACACATCATTATGCCCACTTGTTATCTCTTACGGTCAGAAAGGGGATGCTGGGGACCTACGCACACCCCCTACAGGGAAAACTATCTCTCTGGTACACGATTTTCCACATAAAATGTGCTGTGAAACAAATTAAGAGTTAAGTACAATGCTTTGTTCAATTGCGCACTACCCCACAAATTATAAGGTATGTTGGTATGAATGTTGTATCGTTGGATTTGGAAAGTAAACGAGAAAAGAGTCATTATTGCTAACCTCCTGTCTGGTGTTGAAAAAGGAAGATGGTGTTTCCAATGCATACTTGGGGGTATGCATTGAATTGAATGTAATACCAAGGGGGTGACCATTCTTTTTGAAATAGTTTTTCAGCCTGCTGGTTACGTTGTAGGAATACCAAAATCTTTAATATGTTGATTGTTCGATCTCTAAATGTTGTATAGCGTAGCCAGGTGTGAGGTCCAGACTGTAGGAGAAGGTTTCACAGCTTTAGCCTTTTAATTCTGATGATTGAAAACCCAGCTAATGAGAAGTAGCCACAAACTTCTTATCCTCTCTGATCTCTCCATACTCCACTGAGCCAAGTAGAAGTGAACATGACTTTGAGCAGACTGCACACTGGCCTTGGCGGTTATGTTCTCTATTTTCCTCAGCTGGATGAGTAGAAAGGGAGAGGTGCTGCTCTAGTGAATACCAGAACACAGCCTGCTCCTTAAGTAAGGCTGTTTCTCTCTCTCTCTCTCTCTCTCGCTCTCTCTCTCTCACACCATGTGACAGTGTCTGCACTGTTAGTCATTTCCTTTTCTGCCACCGCAGTCCCGCGGCACCCCCTCGCTTTCCAGCAGTGCTAATATGGTACCTGGGTAATGACTTTGAAGGGCTTACACACATCACTGAGCAGTAACCAAGCAACCAGCCATCCTGCTACAGCAACAGACAGACACTTTCATTTAGTGTCACAGGCCTGATTTCAGCAGAGAACTGATCTGATTCTTCTCACAAAGCTCCTTAAATGAAGGATCTGATCTGATCTGATCTGATCTGATGCAATGCAATGGTAGAGTGACAGAGTCTACATTTGGGAATGACACATACATACACCTAAGAGAAATATCCGACCAGTTTTCGTAACTATTAAAATCATGCATGTCTCTAAGCCTGTCAGTTTCCTTTATCAATCTTGGCATATTTATTTTGCTAGAGATGAGCAACTAGAAGGAAGAAGTGACATTGTCCAAAGGGTAGCTTTAAAGAACCTTAATGACATCGCGAATGCAGCACGTCCTGCACTGGCGGCCTAAACAGAAATTGAGTGGAGAGTATAGGGGGAAAAAAACAAATGATATATAGGATATAGAGAGAGTATGTATTATCTTTCTGTGCAATATGAATGAAATTCCATAAATGCCATGGTTCATTCTTGATTGTCACCATTTCCAATAAAGAAATTTAGGGAAGTACATGGGAGTCACACCTACACACGGAATTTAAAATTAAATTTTTTTTCCTGTAGGATCAAACTTGAAATGGCAGAATTAGTTATGCTTCATAAAATGGATTGAAATGCAATTTTGTAATTAACAGTGAATAGATGCCATGGTAACAGCACAAAGTGCTGAATACTGAGAAGTGGAAATAGCACTGTGGTTCTCATAATTTGTGCCAGTCTTCAACAATGTAGTTGTTTGTTCTGGTGTCTCAATATATCTCAGTATATCCAATTGTCATTATTTTCATCATAACAAGATGAACCTCCTGTCTACAGGAGGACTCATTGTGACATTGTGAAAGCCCAGGAGACATAATCATTCCTATAAAAAATGAAAAGATCAGTTTCAGTTTATTTTAGTTTTTTGTCAGCTTAATGTAATTAGTGTAGCAATGACAATGATGGTCTTTGTTGTTGTACTTGATCTGAACATAAACACAACTGTTTGAATGTCTCATAGGGTGGACATCTGCAAATGTGTTCAATTGTTAATTCCTCACTCTTTGTCATGGCTAGTTTAGATTCCAGTTTTGGCTTTTTTTTATTCCAAGGAGACTCTTGTATATCTTTTCTTTTTCATTTAAAGGAACACAACATGATTCACATCGTGCATAATGAATGGATTCTAACCAGTTCGTTAGCACTTCTCCCAGAAGTGGCAAAACAATCTAATCTCTTTCCTATTTATAAGTTGGGATGTGAGTATTTACAACACGCATAAAGACCAACGAATATCAAGACGTGATTTTCCGGGCAGATCCGAACCTGGAACTATACTGACTCAAGTGGAATAATCAAGGACATTTCCTGCTACACTGAGTTTGCGGATCTAGCCGGAGGAGTGATGGTAATATTCAACAAGTAATGATGTCAAAGAGACTGTTACTTTGTTGTCAGGTTAAAGTTATAGGTGTGGCCTGAGATGCTTTTCATATTCAATTTCATATTAAATCAGGGAGTCAGGGGAGTCAGAGAGAGATATAGAGGGAGCGAGGATACATTTTCACATTATATACGGTATTTTAATAATATATATGTGTATCTAAATGATGCTGATAAAACCTGAAAAAAGATGAGGCAAGGTTTGTTTTTAATCCCTGTGATGTGTCTGTGATTCTTTGATTTCAGCATGGATTACTGGCCATCAAGTTCATTCTGACCTTCCTCATCCCAGATGTTCCCAAACACATCCAGATCAATTTGGCCCGTCTGGAGTTTGAATCCCTGGAAGCCCTCAAGAAAAAGGTAGCAGACGGCACTTTTTGTCTTTTTATACATTCAAATGACATTTAAAAAATAATGTATACACAAAGAAATGAAAAAGGTTATTCTTGCCATTGAGCATTTGTGGGATTACCACATGCATTAAGACAGACGACTGTGAAAATCAAAACATAAAGCTTAGTTAGCAGTAAGTGGGGCTGTAATATAGCAGGTGCTTTCATCATTTTTAAGGCATCATGCAGACGCTGTTATGTTTTCACTCAGGTTTCCGATTAGCTTTGTCAGTAACATCTGGTTGTCTTATGTTCTC
This sequence comes from Trinectes maculatus, assembly GCA_016785345.1. Classification (NCBI taxonomy): domain Eukaryota; kingdom Metazoa; phylum Chordata; class Actinopteri; order Pleuronectiformes; family Achiridae; genus Trinectes; species Trinectes maculatus. The sequence goes on from JAFBJQ010000249.1 coordinate 35,585, forward strand.
TTTCTCTTTGAGCTGACAGAGTTTGTTTTCACAAGATATCTAAATCTTTATTTTCCTCTTAAATTCATTAATAAAAAGCATCAGAGGGGCAGTACATACTGTGTATGCACTGTGTAGACTCCAAATAAGGCAGTACTATTTATTACTGTAATAATGCAGTAATGCCAAATCTCAGCTACTGTTTCCATAAGTCCATGCACAGAAGTCCACATTATGCTGAGAGCTGACTGAAAATCTGAAGCTGCCATTTGGACTTTAATTCTGTCAGGATTAAAGCAGGGGAACATGCAAGTGAAAAAAGGTAATAATGGGACTTCCAAAATCCAAGTGCAAAATAATGAAATGAGGAAAGTGTGGCGAAAGAACAGAACATCTCATCACCCCCAGGTACCATCTCATCTGTCAGCCATAATGCAGGTTGTGTGTTTATAGCTCCAGTGAAATTGCACACTTATTTTATTATTTTGGGGATTTCACTGGTGATAAAACAATAGGATGGATGCTGAGGTGTATAGGACCAGTATGGGCTAATTTTCAGTCAGATAGCTCAGAAGTTCTCAGATGCCATTTCGTCATTTGGACATTGAACATGTAGCCACAACAACTTAAGAGGTTGACAGGGTCCGGGGTCTGATATTGTTACATTTTCTCAGTCCAGCTGAGCTGTGTTCGTCAGACTAAAGGCAGAGTGTAGCGGCAAAGTTCGTTCAATTCAATTTTATTAAAGACCCAATTTTTAAGGCTCTTCAGTTACAACACATGCCACTACTATTGTACAGCCTTCTAGCATTATGCTTGACAACGATGAGAAGCCAAGATCTTGCCTGATCCTGCTGATGTCTGGTGTGAGTCGCTCCGGCGGGACGTTGCTGATGATTTCTATTTCTCCAGTTGTCACTGATTCCTATTTCCGTGAATCACTCTGGTAGATCTGGGGTTGATCACGCGGATCTAATCTCAGGTTAGTCCCAGGCCAAACTCCAGTTAGTCTCTGCCATCACAGGTTGACCGCTGGTTTAATCGCGTCAAAAACTGTCTTGCTCTGGAGGCTGACAATTCTCTTTTCTCCTTCGGTTCGTGTGTTCTCTCTTCTTGTCGTCAGGCAAACGTGAGGCTTACAGCTCATAGCGGCCCGATACCTCACACGTATACATCGTGCATCTGGCTGTGTACTATATATGAGGTCATCACGGCCCCAAAGGCAGTGTTGTACATTAAAGCATTCGTAGCACCATTGTCATCGTCAAAGGAAACCGATCGGTTTGGTCAATATGGCTCCTACACAGAGAGACCCCACAACAATCGGGAGCCAGAGAATTTCAATATATGGATTTGCATAGAAACCAGTGGAACATGACTTGAACGAGCCCAAGTGGGCGAGCACAATATGTTCTAGTCTGAGGTAAAGCAAGACAGTAGACAGTGTGTAGATCTGATGCACATCCATTAATCCATGCTGGTCCACAGATTCATATTTAGCATTGAAGTTAGGTTCGAGGTGCCCGTCCCAGACCACTTTGCTGAAGACAAATGGTCTGCTCTATGTTATAGTATTGATGTGGCTCCACCCTAAAGCATTAGCTCAGTCAGCACCGCAGCCATCTGTTTGATGTGGACCGATGGGGCTGAGTGCTTCAGTGATGATCTGTTCCTCTTGTTCATCATTAATCTCATATGGTCTTTTTGCAAGGTCACGTTATTTTACAGATAAATAAATGAATCATTTGATGAATGCATGAAATAACCTCTTTATATTTATTCCAGTCTCGTATGGGCTGCAGTCATCGGTTTATCTCTCTGTTGTGTGCTCCTGTGCTTTGTGTTATTTATGACATTAAAGTTGGGTTTGATGATTGTTGTTCTGTGGTCTCTTGGTTCTACAGAGACAGCTGCATACAGGGTGAGTAGCTCAGTGCGTGATTCTAATTTTTACTTTCGTACTACATATGTAATGTTCTAACTCAAAGGGTTTCATCATGAATCAGATCTAACACACTGTTGTGGTTGAGAGGTGGGTTGTGTATACATAACTCTGTGTGTGTGTGTGTGTGTGTGTGTGTGTGTGTGTGTGTGTGTGTGTTATATACAAATAACAGTATGTGGTGTTAGCACTGATGTGGGTTACTATTAAAGGCACCTACACGCCTGTTTCTAGTTTTCAAAAGAAACAACTTTCAATTGAAACATGCCAGTCTATATTGTCTTGAGTGATAGTCAAAAAGGGACTAAATATACTAGTTCAAACGAGGACATTAACCTCAAGAGACACTTAACAGCTCCTCAGCTAACAGCAAAGCTAAATACCACGCATGATGTATGAGGGTTAGCTGCGGGGAGGCAAGAGATATAGTGTCAATCAGACGTATTTCCTCTCTGCTGACGTCTGCAAATAAATTGTGATAGACTGAACTGGGCAAAAAGAACTGAGTTCACAAAACATAACATACCACAACCTCTTCAACACCTAACAATCAACACCAAATCAAAACCTGACTTATACTTTGCTCTTCATCAGGATAAGAAAGTCTCTCCACATTAAGCACCAGGTCCCAAAAAGTAAATAGAAATGGGATAGTGATACGGGGAAAAAAGATTTTGTAAGGTGTTCTGACTGGAAGGATGTGAATGAACAGAGTTGTTGCAGTAACAAACATTGTGCTCGTTTGATTGTGACTCAGTGTGCAGTACAGGTCTTGATGACGCCCAGTTTGTGTCCCTGTGGGTGGAGAGCAGGTCTTGGTCTGTGTCCATGTTTCCTCTGTACGTCGATCCTCAGGCTTTTGTCTGCAAAAGCCTTAACATACAGGAAGGCCGGACCGTTTCCTGTCTCATACAAAAGCAATGAGCAAAAGGTGAAGGAACAGAGGCATATCAGGAAAGTACCTAAAACCTGTGGCGTTTCCAGCTAGGCCTTCATTAAACCCCTGGACGAGACAGAACAAATGATAACAGCAGTAAATGGAACAGAATTCAGAGAGACACCTCAGGAGGAGTTGGAAAGCATTGCCGGGGTGGGGGATGTCTGGGATACCCTGCTTAGCTTGCTGTCTCTGCCAGCCAGCTTAAGATACGCAGAGGGAATTTTTAAATCCAAAACATGCTGGTGCAGCAACAGACACACAGGTGAAGGATAAACTGTCCAGGGGATCTTTCTTTATTTCATCAGAAAAGAAGCCAGTGCCTGCAAGTATGTGTGTATGTGTGCAGTTCTGCTTCCTCTCTCTTTGACCAATACTGACATTTTTGGACATTTGTCATTTTTTATTCTTAAATCACAAGTACCTCAGCGAGGTGTAAAATGTGTGCTGTGTAAGATGCCCTGTCTTGATGATAAACCCCTTTTATAAAACAAGATTTCAAGTACTTTCATTAGAGTACGTGTTCCAATTAGTGTACCAATGTTTGGTGGAGTTCTCACTAATATATATATTTGTCCTCAGTCTTTAACAGGAATCAGAGGAATCTGATATCCCCCAGAACACAAACATTCTATGAATGTGTTTGTTTGTCATGTGTGTTTCAGAAAATGCTTGAAGCCTCAGAGCTCAGGAAGGTGCAGTGAGGAGGGGAGAAGAGCCTACAGATACTGATGGATCTCCAGCCTCACATAGCTTTAACACATCATACTGTTGTTTACTCTTAAAGTGCTGCTCGGACATTCACATTCATATTATTGCACCAAAAAAAATACAAAAAATAAGTATTATTAGCTGATTTTCTTTCAAAGGTGTATTGTAATATCTGAAGAGTATTACTGAGTTTTATGGTAAAAAGTCAGTAAATGGTGGTGTACTAATCTAAACAGCAGATGACAGTACCAAATACTAGTATAATGCTATACTAAGTAATTTTATACTGGTCTCCTGAATGGTTACACAAAAATTAACATTGTGTGGAATGAAATGGAATAAAATCGGTGTTCAAATCACAGAGGAATGCTGTATATTATTAATGCTATAGCAAAGAATGATTTTTTAATCAGACCTTTAATAATTATTACTGAGTTCTGACCTCAGAGTCCCCAGTAAACACTCCGTCTAATAACATGCTGGCTTGCAAAAGAGTATATTGACTGGTATTAACAGTTGCCTCTTATACTCAATGTGAGCTCTGTGGAAATAAAGGGCTGCCATGAAGACTTAAATCTAATATAAAATATACAATACGTAAAATATTTTAATAAATAATAATATATATTATTTCTATCCATGTATAAGGCCGTCTCTCCTTCCAAAGCTCTAAAATTCAGTAGCAGTTGAAATAATCAAAAACAAAGTATCACACTTGTCTGGAATCCGAGCTTTGTCCTGTTGCTTATTACTGGCAGTTTTGCTCCTGTAATAAAGAGATTATCATGAAAAACGATTAATTTGATTGAGCTTTTTTCCAGCATGTGAAGTGCAGGTCTGCATATAATTATGTATATATGATCTGTTTTTCTTGTAAAACCCAGGTGCCTTGAAATGCAATCCCTGTTGATATTTGTTTTAACATGCACTATACACAGTTCCCTTGTATTTATATGATGTATTTTATGATGAAACTGTCATTGAGCATCAAGTAGATGGAAATCTGAGGAACTCTCTGCTGTTGTTGGTTTAAATAAAACTATAAACAATGAAACTAATGTGTCTAAAGTGTATTTGTGCTCTTGTCCAGTGTAACTGCAGGAATCGCCATCATGTTTTTTTAATGTCTAAGTTCCAAGAATCTTGACAGAGCATGATGGGGAAAAAGAGAGCACTCAGCTCTGACTAGGTGTGAAGTGGATTCATGTGATATATTTGATAGATCACATGTTCAGCATATCTGCTTGTATTTTTGATAAGGTCACAACTACACCCTGTGGGGTGACAAGTTAATTTCCAGTTTGATTGAAATAGAATAAAAAGGCAAAGGAGGCAGTTATGAGACAGTAGTCCACATTTTATTTAGGATACTACCATAGCTATATGTAACATTTGACAACAGGTCAACTACAGAATAATAGACTGAATAATTCTGTTGGTTCCAAATCAACCTTTTTTTTTGCTGCTTCTTCTTCTGATGCTTTTTGGTCCAGAAACATTGCTCTTTCCTCCCAGTGTCACTGAATGTCAAACATGGATACACATGCACATCATTTACCTGGATACAGCTGAGTAAGACAACAGTCAGAGACCTGACAGTATGAACAGAACTGAGTTTTCTCTCACGGCTTTATTTTTAGCTGAGACACCCATACAGTAGTACTAATTATCATAAGGCCAGATGACTGTACAGCTATGCACCGAAAGATTCACTCGGTTGTTCTGGATAAAGAAAAAAGAGCACCATATTTACAACTCTGTACATTTTTTTTTAAAGGAAAGAAAACTCTTGAACATAAAAGATATTTAACACACACTTTTTTTCCTTTTCAGTCCCTTGTGGCCTTTGTAAGGCTGCACAGGTTTGGATTTTAGAAAAAATGAAACTAATGTAAAATGTTTCTGTACAGGTAGCTGCGACACACAGTATAGCTTATTGCCAATGCCCTTTAGGAATCTCCCCATTTACCCTTAGTATCATTCGTTTTATTTCTTGTCCAGCTCCTTTAAAGCTTCTCTGCTAACACACTTCACACAAGCTCCCGCCAACGTCTGAAAACCGCATACTGCTCATAACAGGAGAACACCTTTTAAAAATAAACTTTACTGTATCTACAGAGTCCGCACACTGCATCCATGTGCACAGTGAGTTTGGGTGAGGTGAGTGCAGGTGGGTGGAGGTCAAATCAGAACACACAGAAGTCAGAAACACAACAAATATCCTGCATCAACACACCAATACAATGTCATGAATAAAAATAATAATAATAACTCAGATTCAAATACATGGACAGCAGTATTATTTCCAAACTTGGTGAAGGTGAGTGTCGACAGTACAATCAACCCAATCAGCTGTTTCATATGTAATAAACCACCAGCTTTTCTCTTGGTGTTCAATTAAACAGCTGCACTTTCTTCGATCAATTGACGCCCCCAGTTCTTAAGGTTGTGACTGACAGTAAAATGGAAGAATGAAAAAATATTAATATAATAAGTAAAGTATTACAGAAGCAAACAACATACAACAGATTGTCCAAGTGCAAAATGGAGTCAGAGGTCTCTCAAAACGTAAAGTTTGTAACTCTTCTCTTCCCTGAATCTAGCTGTTGTCTGATCCTTCATCTGGCTGCAGGCAACAGCTCATAGACCACCGCTAAGTGGTGAAAGAAAGAGTTGGTTCTACGAGTGTTGCCTTTGTCCACGGAGGTCTACTGTATGTTACCCTGCTGCTCCTCCTCCTCTCAGCTGACAGATCTCCTTAGTGAACAACTGTGCAGCATGAGCACTGCTGACTCCAGCAGACCATTAAGAAGAAACAAAAAGCTGCATCTTATGAAATAAATCATACATTGATTAATTACATTTGTAATTACAGTTACACACATAATTATAAGTTAGTATTACAAGAATAAAGTCAACATTTTCAAATAAAATATTACGAAAGAATGGAAAAATAATAATGAATAATTCTGTGAGAACGTCAGACTATTGTAATTAGGGGAGTGGTTAGAGGGGTCAGAGGGTGCAAGAGGGCTTGGGTTCAAATTCCGCTCTCAGGACCACCTGGGCCCTTGACTAAGGCCCTTAACCCCAATTACCCCTGGTGCCTTGTACTGTATGTACTGTATGGCACATGTGTGTGATTGGTTAAAAGCAGAGACCACATTTCGTACAGTGTACTGTGACGATGACACAAGGAAGAAGCTTCCTTCTTCTGTTAGTTTAGGAGCGAGTGATGCATTGTAGTTTCACAACTATTTCTCCATGGGATACGTTTCATAAAAGCTACAGTGTGTAATACTTTCAATTTTTGTCTCATTTTAAATCTACTACAATCCATGGGCTAATGTGGAAAGATGCTACCAGAGACACACTCACTACTGGAGTTTATGAGAAAGCCTTACCCTTCTAACCAATCAGATGAGGGGTGGGACCTGTCAATCAACATATGAACTCCCTTTGGGTCTACTGCCTTTCTCAGTGTAGCAGTGAGGGAGAACTGGGAGAGGTGAAATTATAATGTCAAATGACTTCACTCTTCTAAACAAGACCTTATTATAATATTGTCTTCAAATAGCATTGCTTTTTAAAACATAATTTTCTCAATATTAGGATTTCATTGTACAAATGTACAATCATCTTTAAGAATTAAAGTAAAACATTTAGTAAAAATGCTTTCTTTAATCATCATAATATTATGACTTCATCCGAGTACGTCTCAGAATTTGGCTGCAATAAAAAAATAAATAAAACTTTTCTAATTATATTACAAATTTGGGTGAAACTGCAACCTAACTCTTATGTTTTTCTGCGTCTCCAATACAGAATTGAAGTTTCTGTGCCCCACAATGCAGTAACCATCACATCAAACTTGCACATTGTAATATGATTTAAAACCAGCATATTCCTATCAACATTTAAAAAAAACATTCCACTAATCTGAAGAGCAGCAGGAGACTTGGATAAAATGTGAAAGTAAAAACAGGTGCTGTCATATATATGATATGAACCTCAGACATTTACAGTGAAGCAGAGGAGAAATCAGAGTGACAGAGGGGAACTGGAACGATACACAGCAGGGACAGCGACAGGAGACAGGTCGGCTGATGGTGAGGAGAGGTCACATGAGGTCAGCTCTCTGCTACAGCTAAACCCAAGGAAAGAGGAGGTTCTGTGAGACGTGCCAGATGATGGAGAAGGGGTTTTCAGCTTGGAGCTTCAGATGACCTGGCAACAGCTGGCCGGAGCTGAGGTACAGAGCAGGCCATCCCTGGGGCCCCCACCTCGCTGGATGTTCACAGAGATGGTCTTCTCACACAGAGGTAGTTGAAGCATGCGGTTTTTCAGAGAGTTCAGATTGCTGTGAACGTTTCTGTCCCTTGATGCCGCCCTCGGGACCTGGGGATCGTGTGGCACTGTTTTGCGGTGGTGGGGCTGGGTGAAGTAGGCGCGTGGCTGTGTTGCTGTGGTGGGTAATGTGATGGTGTCCAGGCTCCCAGTGGAGCCGAAGCACATCCTCCACGCCGATTTCTCCTGAATTTTCACACTTCCTCTGGACAGACTGCGTGGGTCTATGATTAACTTCCCCCCACCATCACCACTGACTTCACCTCCCCCACCCCGACTCTCCCGTACAGCACGGTGGTGCTGCAGCCTGGAGCTGAGGCACAGACTCATAAGCTTCAGACTCTCCACCAGCTCGGTGCTGCGGCTTGCTGTGTAGGCCGAGCGGGACAGAGAACTGAGAGACGGGTTAGTAGTGCTACTGCTGTTGCAACAGCTGGAGGGGCTATCTTGTCCTTTGTCTCCCCCTCCTCCTCCCCCACTCCCTCCTTCCCCACCACCACCTCCACTACCTCCATTTCCACCCCCTCCGGGAGAGCTCTCCCTGTCTGGACCAGAGGTACCCCCTCCCTCTCCGGGAGGCTTCCCCTGCCCTGAGCTGCTGCCTCCCCCGTTCCCCCCTGAGCTGCCAGGTGGCCCCTCACTGCTGTCTCTTCGGTTCCAGCCATAACCAAAGCCTGAGTCTTTGTCGAGGCGTCTGCGGTGGCTCTCTGAGTCGTCGTCGCTCGTCTCCGAGCTGGAACACGATGACCCCCTCCCCTGGCTCTTGCGTCGCTGGTAGCGCTTTTGTGTGGGCCCTGGGGATGAGGAGGAGCTGAGGCTGGTCATGTTCCCAGCTATGTTCATCTTGAGGCGGCTGAGTTTGGGTGGCAGACCATCATCCAAGTCAAAGTCATCATCAGACTCACCTTCTTCCTCAAAGATCTGGTTGAGTACTGGGGCACTCTTTCTGGAGGTGAGGCGGTTGGTAACAGACGGGGGTTTACGCCGCAGGATCACCTGTGTAGGAAGTGGAGATGGCTCCTGCTCTTCCTCCTCCTCGTCATCCTCCAACACCCTAAAACACAAGTTTTAAGGTTGTGTCAAAACCTGCTGTCGTTCCAAATGATCAACTGATGAACCAGTCAGTGGCTCAACAGCACCTATTACAACAATCACATAAGTTGAATGACTGAGTTCTCTGTCAGCAGGTTACAGCTATTCAACCATAAATATCATCCAAAAAGCTTTATTTGACATTCGTCAATAACATATAGTAAATACGACTTATTTTCCATTTTTCATTGAGTGAAAATTGACCCAAAACTCACAAATGTAGAAAAAACAGTAAAATAGTGTCACACAGTCACTGCTCAGACCTGAACAGGCATGTTCGCTGTTTGGCTGCTGCTGAGATGGAGGGAGCGGGGGCTCTGAAGCTCCCAGAAACCGAGCCGAGAGTCACGTGTGAGGTGGCAGCACAGGCTACCTGGAATGAGAATTTAATAAGAACAGCGTTGAGATGACATGACCGGTATGTCTGACACTACGCACACTGTGAGAACAGCTGGAATTGTATGGTTGTTGTGATGAAAATGTCTGGACCTGTGCTGGCAGTCCTGTCGAGTCCGTCACGGTTTCCTCTCGTCGTCCCAGCTCCATCATGCCTTTGGAGCGATGTCCATTGAGCAGGTTCTCAGCACTGCGAGCTGGGGACTGGGGGCCTCCAGCGTGGGAGATGGAGGATGCTGCCAAACTGTCCTCAATGTCCTGATGCATGTCTACTCTGGTGGGCCAGGACTGTCTGAGGATACAGAAAAGACGGGAGTTGAAAGTTTGAGTTTACATTTTTCAACAATTCTTTTTTTTCACTTATTGATCATTCCAAAGCCTCGAATGCAGAACACTTTCAACAGAGAGTAGATGAAGACTATACAGATGCTGTGTGTACATTGTCCTCCTGGGAAAATCCCTCGCTATTACACGGTTCACCTTTCGCGGCTTCGCTGTTTCACGGATTTTTTTAGTGCAGTTTGTTATGCTTTTTTTTTTTTACAGTATATGCGCGCGCGTTGTGCTCTGTGTGGAAAAGGCTGTGCTCGGGACGGAGACGCTGGCCCTTTAAAGGGCAGAGCTTAGACCCGACCGTCTCGCCCGCAAGCAGAGGAGTCAGGAAGGAGAGAAATAGGAGAAAGTTTGTTTGTTGTGTTTAAAGTCATTAAAATGGCATACTACAGCAACTGAGTCTTTTTTTGAGTTCTAACCGGACTCACCACAGTGATTCACCTTTCCACCAGCATCAATTACCCATTCGCTATCTTTTACTCTGTGTCCTGATTGGCTAAGGGACTGTAGGCCAATGTCAATCAGTCTCCTCCGTGCCTCGTCTCTGTTCAGTACAGAATGCGTTCGGCTTGGCAAATTTACATGTTTGCATATTGTCTCCACGACAAAACCCACAATGTCGACAAAACGTTCTGAACCGACAAAGACACCTGCACCACGGCCTTCAGTAAAAAAAGACGCTACAGCGGAGCGGAGTCAGCACGAAGAGGCACAGTCAGAGGAACTGTGAAATACGCGTCAGTCACAATGTGTCCAACCGCGTAGGTTGATTATTAAAATGATTATTTGACAGTATTTCTAAAAACTATCATAGTTATTTGTTAGAAAACGCTTCTATTTGTATTTCTTAAACAAATGCTTGGGCCTGAAAACAGGT
>JAFBJQ010000249.1:46263-86866 GCA_016785345.1 Trinectes maculatus
TAACTGTAAAAAAATAAAGGTTTCTACTTCACGGATTTCGCCTATCGCGGGTTCTTTTTGGAACGTAACCCCCGTGATAAACGAGGGATCACTGTATACCAAAAGTGATGTGATTTTTTTTGTAATCAAAGGATATACAGGGAGTCCTCGAGTTACGTCGGTCGCGAATTACGTCGTTTTCGTAGTTACGACAATCTCCCGTGAACTTCCTTGTTTCGCTTTAAGCTGTTTGCCCCGTAAATACGTCAGACTTCACACGGGAAGTAGTTGTCGGCGGAAGTAAATGTCGTCACGTGTTGCTACAGTGGACGCCATTATGGGGTGTTTTGCTCCCTTCATTATGGCTCCCAAGCGAAAGGCAGACTCTGCTGCTTTGAGGAAAAGGAAAGCGATCACATTGGAAGTTAAATTTGATATTGTTAAGCGATCCGAAAATCGAGAAACAGCGGCAAACATCGGCCGATCACTTAGCCTAAGTAGTACGACTGTCGCAACAATCATCAAGGATAAAGATCGCATCATTGAACATGTGAAAGGATCTGCTCCGATGAAATCGACTATGATTACTAAGCACCGCAGTGGTCTCATCGTTGAGATGGAAAGGTTATTAGTGCTTTGGCTGGAAGACCAAAATCAGTTTGTGATGTAGGTGCTGTGTAACAGTTCTCACTCTTATAACTGTTCAGCATTCTAATAAAAAAAGGTTTCAGCATCAGTGTGTGATGTAGGTGCTGTGTAACAGTTCTCACTCTTTTATTATTATGATGTAGGTCAATCAATCAGTCAGTCAAATTTATTTGTATAGCCCATATTCACAAATTGCAATTTGCCTCATAGGGCTTTAACAAAGAGTACAGGGTGTGACATCCTCTGACCTACACCCTCAACAAGGGCGAGGAAAAACTGCCAAAAAAACATTTTAACAGAGGAAAAAACGCAGAAACCTCCAGGAGACACTCATGTGAGGGATTCCACTCCCAGGGATGGACAGAAGTGCAATAGATGCCACGTGTACACAACACATTAACAACATGACTTAGAATTATTAATTATACGGGTAGAATAATATAATATAATATAATAATGCTATGTAATTGTTCTATCTTTGTTTATTACTGTTTGCATTGTAATGAAAAAAGGCAAAAGGCAATTCACCACAGTAAACTCTTATTGTACGGTGGTGTTATAGCGACATCTGGTGGCACAACTTTGCAACTACCTTCCCTATGAACGTATGTTCCGAATTACGTCGAAATTCGCTTATGACACATTCTCAGGAACGGATCTCCGACGTAACTCGAGGATTCCCTGTATCTGTATTTATTTATTTAGCAATATTTTTTGGTTCTAAGTAGATATCTGTTTGTATTTGTTACACATGCTATATCCGTCAAATTAGTCAAAATATACTGTCAGGTAGGTTTTGGACAGTTTTCTTCATGCAAACCACATTATTTGCAAGTGAACTGTATGGTCTTTTTAAGACAGGTTCTCTTTGCTTATGAGGTTTTTGGCAGGATTTTGGAAATGTCCTCATGCTTTTTTTTTTGCATCATGTCACTGCCCTGACCATGTTTTTGTAACCTGTATTCTTCTTTACCTGAAGTGTGCTTTAATGTTGCTGGGACTTGATGAGCGTGTTTGAACCTCCTTCTCTTGCTTCTCCCTCAGGATCCTCTCTGCTAGCAAGTAGTATGTGGCTGTAATGTGGTTGTATTTGTTGGTCTCCAGGGCTCTGAAACAATGACAATCATGTTACCAATACATACAATGGAGAGCATTTATAAAGTATAAAAACAAGACATAATGGAAGGGGATGATGTGTGGCCCATCATATTCTTATTCTAAAATGTAAGAATAAACCAAACAGGTTTCAATTCTCTAAACAGAAGATCCCAAACGTAGTGCTTTACCGTCTTAATGATTATCGTGTTGTGTTAGACTACTCAGCACTGGTGGATATCTTCATGGACTATCTGTACACCCCTTATGTGAATAATAGCTTCTGGTCTGGTTTATACAAATTGTTGTTATTTATTTATTTTATTCTTATTCTGTTTTTCTCCCCATTGTTACCATGTTACAAAACATGCCAGCTCCAATCACTGTTGAAATATATCTACTATCTCACAATACTATGTAGTAGTAGGAAACCATACACTCAGATTTTGTATTATTCTATGATAATGAAAATTGTGGTACTCTATTGTTCCACTGTTAATGTTTAAATATTACACTTTTTGTCATAATGTGCAAATAATAAAACTCAACAGCAAGGCTGTTGAAGGAGGGCGCAGTCTTATTTCAAAAAGTAGTGTTCATTTATGTACAAATTCAGTGCGAGGATTTTAAAATAATTTACTGTTTAAATTATTTAATTATTAAATTTAAAAAACAAGGAACAGTGATGGGAGATTGGTCAAATGATGTGAGAGCAGTTGCAGTAGACAGAGGCCTGAGGAACTCAGAAAATCATTAGGAACCAGGCCATTTAAGGCCAAACAAATGCAAGAGCATTAAAGTCAACGCTTAATTTCAGCCAATGCAGAGATGAAAACCAGGCAAGATCCTGTCTCCATACCTAGTGCCTATTAGCAGTTTAGCGGCAGCATTCTACACCAGTTGCACACTGGAAAGGGATGACCAAAATTAAGGATGTTACAATTGGTTAGCAGTGGTGAATTTGAGGGACTAAATCACCAAAGAAAAGGAAGGGTTTCTAAGATAGCAATAAATGATCTTTCACAACAGAACTAACTTTAGTGTTGACATCAAGGTTTAGAGCCTGGCGTGGAGGTGAGATGTCAGGGGCCCTATATGATTATTCATGCTCAAGATGGAAGAACAGGGACATCAGGCTCTACGGGGGTATAGCTGAATGACAGCCGTGTAGCAATAGTGAGAAATATCAGACTTTTGGACTGTATGTTCGCCAGTGGACAAACACCAAAATAGTGACTTTGGTAATCAAACAGCTACAACACCAGTGCTTGAATTTCTGGCTTCCAATCAATCATTATAGAGTGGACACCAATTTATCTGCAAACAGCAAATTAAATCTGCTGATAAAATCAGCCCACCACTGTATCTCTTGGGATCTAGTGTATATTTCAAGTGTGTATTTCTGCCTATTACACCTCAGGTAGGTTTGTGAGCTGTGACTGTGAAGTGAGACTTATGGAAATACACCATTATTTAATCGATTTGAAAACACTTTTCCTTGTTTGATCCTTTTAATTATGTGTTTGTGCTGATTAGCAATGACAATGCTGATGTTTTAATGACACAGAACAGCCACAACATTAGACTGTGGTTTTAATGTTAAATTGGGAATACAAAGCCTTTTTCTCTCTGCTTTAATCACCATACATATACGACAGAACCCTAAAATGTTGTCCTTGAAAAGTTCATTTTAATAAAAAGGATATATAATATACTAGACAAGACAACTGCTTAAAAGTATACAATAAAATTAAGTCCGTGTCCCTGCTATGAGTGGGTTTATGAGTTGTGGATATTTGGGGGGGAATGTACTCAAAAAACTGTCTGCTAACGTTGTTGTTTTCTGCTGAAAGTTGTATGCATGTCTGTAGAAGTGTATATTCAGAGTGGAAAAGTCTGTGCAGTACATTGTACTGTACCGTACTTTACTTTGCAAGGGAAGCAAGGAAAAGTAGGGAGAAAGGAACCTATACACAAGCAATATAACAGAACATTACCAACCAAAGGGACACTGTTCTTTTGTACAAGAGAAATCAACTTCACCTTATAGTACAATTTATACCCAAGAAAAGTGAGGCTGATGGAAACTTACTCAACTATGGCTTCACGGTCAGCAATGTCTCCCAGCACCATGCGCTGGATGATGCTGTTGTGTTCCTCCTCAGACAAGTTCTTGTGGGAGACCAGGGGAGTGCTGTATTTTGTGGCTGGGGATGGGTCGACCCCCCGAAGCCAGCTGTGGTTTTCGATTTCTTCCAAGGATGCTCGTCTCTTTGGGTCCCTCTGAAGCATACGGTCTATGAGACTGGGGCCATGACAAGAAGAGAGAGTCAGGGAGGGACAGGAGAGAGTGGTGAGAAAGAGATAGAACACATACTTTAACTAACAAATTTATAAGACAGGAATCCTTTTTTTTTGACATTGAGATGTGATTTCCAGCCTGAATAATGATCTTTCATTAATTGTCCTGCTTTATGGAGTAGGTGACCAGAACCCATGTTAAGTTCAAAGTGTAGTGTAGTGTAAAACTGGTTTTGGTTAACTGCTTCTCGTTGCCACCGCCTGCCCCATCAGCCAGTATGAGGCCTAAATTTTGTCAGTTCCATACAAACTATTTTTGGTATTATATAGGGCTGCAACTAACGATTATTTTTGTAGTCGACTAATCTATAATCTAATTTTTCAATTAGTCAACGATTATCGATTATTTATTTGCTACCTTTCCCGTTTTTAACAAAGTTGGGTATTAATTGGATTTCATTCATATCTTTATGTGTATTGAGCTTTGTGACAAGTATTAGAGGCAATGTGTCCACTAGTGATGCATATAATAGTATAATAGTAAAGACGCATATTTTTTTCAAATGGGGCTTAACCGGAGGTTTCAGTCACTGAAAATGACGTTAACGTTACTTTGAAAAACTCCGGGTGTTCCTCAGACACGTGAAAAGGTGAAACACAGTTTTAGCACCGTAACATGACGGTCGTCGTCGGCTTTGAATGGCGTTCATCATGTTGCTTAAAATAATATACGACTAGACGACCACAAAATTTCTGGTCGACCACATTTAATAGTCGATGTCGTCGACTAATCGTTGCAGCCTTAGTATTATATTATTTTTGTAAACACTTTGTAAATGTGATCTGCTGTGCGAAGAAAAGTCTGCTCCATTATATGGTGTAATCAGATCAAATTTGTTTAGCTTACTGTTCTAGTTCAACTGGAATCTGAATACCTGACACCTCTTTCATTGAAGTACAATGAAACTGAGGTGCAACAATAGAATTGGTCATTTTATTAAATTAGTACTATTCTCCCTGAGAATCCAAGGAGAATACCTAAACCAATACAGGAAGAAAGCAGAAGCAGGATCTTTAGCATATGTATAAGGCAAACAAAGCAAATATGTTAAGTTACAGCGCTGCAGATAACTAAATGATGAAGAAAAAAATTTAACAAGCTGTGTCATGAAAATAATGAGCACACAACTGAAACCTATTTGAAAAACTGTGACATTACAAATTAAGCTTGACGGCTGATTAAGGATGTGCTGTTACAGTGATGTAAACAACACTGTAGGCTGAATTCAACCGCACATACAGCAGTCTTATAAAACACAAATAAATAACAAATAAAGACTGAAGCTGTGCAACCAATATATAATTTTGGATCAACTGAATTTAATATTTCCAATTCTATCAAATGTTCCAAATCTCTGGTACAGTATGGCAGTTGACAATAGGACTGATGCCACAGGCTGTTTAGTCTGGGTTGAGCAGTGCTCTAGCTATATGTCATTCAAACTGGGGATTAGTCAGAGCTCACCAGGTTCCCAGAGGACTCCAACCAGCAGCAGCAGCGACAAGAGTCTGACTATACGCGCCGGACAGCAAATGCTGCACTGCCATAAAGCGGCACAGAAGCTATAATGTGTTCTAGATATACTCTGGATGATCAACTTTTTCCTCTGCCTAAACTCTGTTTGCATACATATAGCCCACACCTATGGGGGCATTAACACGTATGCTTGTGTTACTCATGTTGCTCCTTGAATACACAGCCAAAATACAACTTCGGGCTGGGTGTCATTCCATCGTCTATAAAAATGGATTCTGGACAGATGCTGTTGTGGACAGAACCAAAAGCAACTGCTCAGAAATCTAAAATTATGATGTGGTTAGATAATTCATGAGTTACTGACATAGAAAATATTTGGGTACATGTCAGCATTTCACTAATAGCTCATCTGTTTAGAACTCAAAACCCATCAGATTGCTGCCAGATGCTTCAGTTTAGCACATCAATATAGGTAGATGTCTCCTTCAGCTCAGAGGAGAAAGGTGCCAATGTCCAGTGCCTAAAATTTTTTTCCATTGCTCATGCCCATGGAACCCACTCATTTACAGTTTCCATTTTAAAAAATGAAACTTCAAGTAAAATGACATTTTTATTTTGAGTCTTTTTTTTATCTCTTAGTTTGTTGAATCTATTGTAGCCAGTGATGTGTTGACTGAGCATAAGAACTGCAATTTAAATGGTGAAACCTTGCTCCATTAACTAAAAAAGTAACAAAGAAGGAGGAGAAGACCAATAAGATGTTCTGTATTGTCCTAGTCTTTTTGCTTCACAGTGACCACTAACTCAAAACTTTATAAGATTATGTTCTAAAAACATCCATCACTCACTTTTTGCAGGCACTGGAGACATGGGCTGGTACAGTGTATTTACAGTCCATAATCATGGTGAGGGTCTCACTGTCATTAGCTTCTTGGAACGGAGGCTGGCCACATACCAACATGAACAGGATCACACCTAGACTCCAAATATCTGCGGAAGAGGGAGACACATTAAAAAAAACACTCTAAATTAAAGTATACTTTTTAAAATTACAATCGCAATTGTGGTTAATTATATGTATCCTCGCATTTATTCATTTATTCATATATGTGGCATGTTAACACTTGGCCTCACATACTAAAGGATAGACAAAATGGCTTGCTTCTTTCTTAGAGGTGGCTCTGAGAAGAGCATAATGGACAGACAACAATTCTACAGGCTGTCACAAACATGTACAAAATGTTCAACAGAAGCAGCACCATTCAAACATTCTCTTCAGACCCTTAGAATAACTCACAGGCTCTCATCACATTCACATAAATGGTGCTGTCACTGGCAGGTACATAGAGTGGAGAGGGCACTTTAGTCAATACATGCAGCTATTAAACCTCTATCTGTCAAATGCACAACTTGTTGCTGCTCTCCATCCTGCTGGAAACTGCGATGCAGCTTTCCCTAACGCGTCACAGGTTTGGCCTTTGTATGACTTTTTATGTGCAATATATACCATATCAGTCAAAAGAGAACACATTTATACATTAGCTTTTATTTAGATTTTTACTTACAATAGTATTAAGTAAGTATTTTATACTGGATGGAGAGTCATCATTAATGGAAAGGGGGCCCTGAGTTCTCATTTACGTAAAGACATTGTCAAGCATCATTAAAGTGTTTGTTGAAGGTTTGGCAAATCTCATTGAGATCATTCATTGTCCAGTAATATTTAGAAGAGAGAGAGAAGAGAGAAAGTGTGTATGCCACACTTTGAGCTGACCACTTTCTAATGTTTTGCTGGGTTATGGAGGAAACAAAAGCTCGACCGCTAAAATGTCTCACATTTCTCTTCATAACGGACTTTCATTTCCAACACATGCAATCAGACAGTGATCACAGATTTGTAGCACTAAGACACCATAAACCATTATTTTGCAAACTCTCTTGGATAATAAGAGAACAAATAAGAGTATGTACAGCAATCTTTCTCATTTGGACTGGTGGGGTCTGTTACAAACTGCAATAAATTAAGTGTTACCAACACACCATTTCAGATAATCAGACAAGTGAGAATAAAATCACACACAACCATCAATCTCAAAATCAAAGTACTAAGATAGTAGATCAGCTAACATGTTTATGCAACCTCCAAATGGGAGTCTATAGATCTTTCCTACAACTGGGGCTGCTGATGTATGCCCCAGTTGAATCTTTGGAGCAAGAGATATTGCCTTTAATACTGCCACGGATAACACCAATCTGACATAGACAGCCACTCATCCTACCCTGCCATCTCTGTCTTCTCTTAGTTGTAGCCCGTTATTGCTACATCACAGTCACTGACCCCTTTTTTTCCCCCAAATAACTCAAGACTAAGAAACTGACATTAGTCTACGGACTAAGCTTATAATAATAAGGTATCTGTAGTCCCTTTTCTTAACGGTAACTGGGGTAACATGTGAGCTTGGAGTGGAAACAAGGTTACAGCCATTAAAGAGTATATAGGGATTGTTATTGGATTGGAAATGTTAACAGGATTTGAATAATGAATAGGCTTGTCTAGCCTTTTGGAGTAATAATAAACCGTTCCAACTTAAAAGATGATCAACATATAGTTGGGGGCCACATCATATTGCCAGGGACACATCAACATATTGCCAGGGACACATCAATCAATTATACAGTAGACAGATCAACACTCAACTGTTGTGAGTGTTGATGATTCTTTCATTTCTAAAATAGGTGATTTTCCCAATGGGATTAAGCACTAGTTTTCATCTCCTCTACTTTGAAACAACTGTGTTAAAAGGGGACAAGTCTATATAAGTCCTCAGGTAGCCTTCAGTGACAGACAAAAGTAATTTCCATCATTTCCATTTCAAATGGAAGCTGAAAGATATTGATAGCCATTGAACTGACAGCAGGTTAAATCACTAGCTGGCCAGATGTACTGCAGTACTGGGTGTTATATCTAGGATGTGAACTAGTGGATAAGCCAACCAGAGTGTGTCCAGTCCACTCTGCAGCTCACAGTGTATAAATAGCACGTGTCAGATCCAGAGTAGTCGAGACATCTGCCGGCTCAGCCTATAATGCTGTTCAGGAAGTCAACGGAGTAAAAAGATGGCAGAAGTACAGGCCAAGCCAGAGTAAGATGGCCAGTTCACAATGATATTAAAAGCAGCTAGCTACTGAAGCAGTCTGGCAGCACACTGCATGACATATCACACACCTATCCCAGCTAATAACACAACCCATACAGGCAACGCATCATGGCAATGATTCATGATAATGTTTAAATTCAGTTTATCAAGGCATTTGTTCAGCGCTTAATTTTCAAATGTTAAAGTGACAATACAAATCAGTGCATCTGCAATTTGTGCTGTATTTGGCAACACTAGTGAAAATTAAATCTTATAAATTGTTTATGTCTTAATACTATTTGATGGAGTTTTCATTGTGACATACTGACAAATTACTGATATTTAGCAAGCTTCATCCTCACTGCTTAAGTGTTCTAGTACCGTAAATTCCGGCATATAAGCCGCTACGTTTTTGATACGCTTTGAACCCTGCGGCTTATACAGTGATATTTTATAAAATATAAAATGATATAAACAGCAGACGTACAAATCTTCACATGTAATGTGCTTCTGCTATGTCCTTCACGTGAAGAACTAGAACAAGCATGTCGACTCCTGGGTTTATTAATATTACCAGTATTACTTGAAATAGCACAAGATAAATATGTGCTATGTGCTCATTCATATGCAACAATCCTCCAACGCTTTAGCTCTACCGAGATTCCACTTCCTTAAAGGCGTCTTCCTTCAAGTGTCACTTCACAAAGTGGGACACAAACACAGATACATACACATGTATTTCCACTGACAGTAAAAAGCCTACACAGGCTCATACCTTCAGAGTAACTTAATTAAGAAAGAAGTATTCAATGGTACAATGGTCACTTCATCCCTACTGTACAGTCACAATCCAAATAAATGAAATGTCAAAACTTTGAAAGAGCAACAGGCATTACAATTCCAATCAGTGGTTATGACTTTTCATTTGTTTATGTTTAAATATTCAGAAAGCTACACATAAGGTTATTTATTTATCTATTTAAACAGCCATAGGATTGGTCGTTCATGGGAAACACTTTAAGGTCACCTTTAAGGTAGGTACCGTGAGAGTGAGGCTGTTCACAGCTAAATCAAATTGAAAGGATCTAATTGAGAGCTCAGCAGACACTAATACAAAAAAGCCTGGTGTTATTGTTACTCCAGTGTCGCCAATAGTTTATTACACAGTGCACCGGAACTACTGCTCTACTGTCACAGAACTGGAGTCTGTGGCAGTAGAGTGGGAGCACGTGCATATGCACACAGTTCACTCACATACCCATTAGAGCCTGAATGACACTTACACAGACTAAAGTATGACAGAAATGGACGTTACTGCCACTGAAAACTATCTGCGTTGACAGCAAAAAAATAAAAATAAAAAATATACTGGCAATGCTGAAATATAGAGGTAAATACCACTCCACACAGATCTTTTATGTTTTTGGGGGGAACTGTAGGTGTAAACTTTTTTTGCATCATTATGAAACTGTGGCACTACATACGGTATGTTCGCCCACCATGGTGAGATAATTTAAGGCAAACTCTGTGGTGTAAAAATTCTACAACATGACATTTCTTGTTTACATACTCCAGAGCCCACAACAAACAATAAAGTATTTTCTTTTTTTAAATTCACTAGGAAAACATTGCAAATCGTTTGCTCCTGTTACTTTCATGCAGGGGCACTCAATCCTGGCACTGTGCTGCTCAGCAGTGTTTAAATCCATGAAACAAAACCCAGAGAGGGGGTAGACAGAGTCACTGGGATAATATCCTCAACGGAATGACAGTAAATATTTAGTCTAAACCAGAAAACGAATGTCCCAGTTTTGATGATACCAAACTGATACTTTGGAATCAAAAGCTAGTGGGGCTAAAAGAGGGTGTATGTTGCCCTGACAATTTAACACATCTGCAGGGCTGAAAGTCCAAGATTGGGCTTTGACGTCTCACTTGATCTTGAGTTTTATTTTGAGCGTGTTTTTTTCTTTTCTTGTTTTTGGGTGGGGCTGGTGTTTAGGTAGACATTTCCTTTCCTCAGCAGCAGCTGGTGCTCTCCTGGGTTAAATCATTTCACTATTTGCAGTAGTAATGTGATTGGTACAAACAGCTGTAGACAAGAACCTAGAGTGGCTATGATGCAGCTGCTGGAGATGGAAAGGTGGTCATCCCCTAATCCAACCCCGCCCAAGAGGACATCTCAAGCCCTTTCCATGAGAACAACTCCAAAACCAGCGTTGTGCTGAGTTATCAAGAGATTCTAACACCTAGTCCTAGCAAGCATACATATACGACATTATTTTTCTTTCTATTGTCAGCAAAAGAATTCAGCACAATTCTGGCCCATTGTTAGTCTAGGTTGCGCACATCACTTCACAGCAATAATTTGGCTTGTTTACTGAATTATGTGAACATCAGTGCTATGTTGAAAATTCCACAGAGCCCAGTTAAAATATGGCAGTAAATGTGTCAACGGCTTTATGAAAAAAACAACAGACAACAAATCAAATATTGGTATTGATCTTAATATGATTCTACTGGCAAAACCTCTGGTCTGGTGAAGGTACACATCTGTAACACAGGATCACTAATTTAAGTAAACGAAGAAACAGAACAAACAAAAAGAGTTGGTTGTGATATCCACCTATCCACTGGTCAGTTAATGACATAATATAATTAATTGTTTGCTTATGGAAACACATTGTTTGTACTTGTTTTTGGCCATTTGATGCTGTAAGTGTTTCATTCCTAGCTGACAAACATGATTAATGATGAAACTGGGGATGTGAGAGACCAGTCAGCTAAGTGATAATCTTGATCTTTGCTACTTTTGCTGGTCAGCATATTGTAGAATAAACTAATCATTAATATTTCATTTATGTTTAGAGATGATTAACAACTGCATCCAACATTCTTTCAGACCACTCTCTCCATACTATTGCCAGGATGTTGTACACCAGCAAAGTGGAAAGAGACACAGATAGCATTAAAAAAAAGATAGTTTCGTAGTACCACCACTATTAGCCACACAGTGCAAACCAATATAACACCACTTATTTGTAGACATTCCAATAATGTTTTACTCAGTTATGACTATTTTATTATTTTTGATCTCTCGGTCTGTCAAACTTTCTGGGGTTAGGGTTGTCCACTAACCAGACATTCTGTGATTTGATTTCCTCTCTTTCATGGGCAAAACTCTTGACCCCAAATTGCTGAAGGTATAGACAGCAGTGTGGGTAGATGTCAATACTGCAAAGGCCTGTCATAAAAACAGGTTCCAGCACACCAAATTTAAGTTCCTAGGAGAAGTTAATATTATTGGATCTGTGTTATGCCCTGTGAAATAGTAACTGCAATATCCTCATCACCATATGTAGCCAAAAACAGAAGGATATAACAACCCCACTAAACCTTGAAGGTATTCTGTAAGTACAGAAAAGGTAATGCAACCAATTTCAGAGTACCTTGGAATTTGCACCAAATTAACCACCGCACAGCTGAAAAACAAGTTTAACTAAC
The DNA here is from genome assembly GCA_016785345.1 of Trinectes maculatus. Lineage (NCBI taxonomy): Eukaryota > Metazoa > Chordata > Actinopteri > Pleuronectiformes > Achiridae > Trinectes > Trinectes maculatus. The sequence continues at coordinate 58,465 of JAFBJQ010000249.1, forward strand.
CATGTCTCAGCATCCAGTTCAAAAATTTGTTCTACAGCAATCACTGAAGCTACCTGATGTGACAGATACTACATTATACAATGGAAAGACACACAATCTGTCTGCACTACGTCAATCCTTATAGAAAATGTATAAGGTCAGTTAATAAAGAAATGTGCAATGAGATGACTATGGACATCAGTGCTAGCAGAGCTAACCTTGTAGCATGTGGTCTATGGCATCTTGCAGAATGATCAGTGTCAAATACTATTTCTAGTACACTGCTTGAACAGTTTGACATTTAAAACAAGTCCAACTCTGAATATTCAGTGTTGCTTACAGCGCTGCCACATCATGATATCCGTTTTCCAAAAACAATACATAAAGATGTCAACGCCTGCCACCAAAAGCCTAAGTTCTCACACATAAATTGAGTAAAGGAGGGAAATTTTAAATTAATAATAAACTGGTATGACAGACAACAAGCCTGGTCTGTCCAACTCAAACCAATCAATGGATCATACAAGATAAAATAATTATAGAGCTTGAGTGTTAACAATATAGTTTCCTAAATGGTATGAATAAAAGATCTTGCTTGCATCCTGACTAGACAGGACAGTACATAATTACATAATACTATAATTCTCTGCCACGTTCTTAGTGTGACTCATTAATTACTTTACCATCATTCACCAGTTTTCATGATTTCCATACCTACAGCTGGAGCATCATACTCATCACCCAACAATATTTCTGGTGCAGAGTACGCCAAAGATCCGCAACTTGTTGTCAGCTTCTTTCCAGGCTGAAATTTGTTACTGAATCCAAAGTCTGTGAGCTTGACCAGCCCTTGTTTCTCGAAGAACACCACATTCTCTGGCTTGAGGTCTCTGTGCACCACATGCAGCCGATGGCAATAGGAAATAGCATGGACAATCTGGGCAAAATATTTCTTGGCGAGCTCTTCATTCAGACCCTCTTCATGTTTCATTATGTAGTCAAACATGTCTCCTCCATCACCCAGCTCCAAGATAAGGTAAAGTTTGGTCTGAGTGTCTATAACCTCATACAGTCGCACAATGTTGGGATGCTGAACCAGCTTCATGCAGCGGACTTCCTGGAATAGGTGACCTGTGGCCACCGTGTCCAGTTTAGTCTTGTCTATCACTTTCACTGCCACTTTCTCCCCAGTAAAGACATGGCGTGCCAGCTTTACCACAGCAAAGTGGCCACGTCCCAGCGTCTTGTCAAGGTCATAAAGGCCAGCAATCTTGCCATCATAACCCCGTTTGAAGCCTGCCATAGCTGGAGAGCGTGATGGGAAGAGGGCAGCCTCCAGTGTTGGCAGGGCCTGGTTGGCTGAGGTGTGTGGGTCCAGCTTAGTTCAGTTCATCGAAGGTAATAGGAGAAACCCATGGTTCTGGCTTCCTGAATTATATATTATAAAAAAAAAAAACACCAAATATTTAACAGTTATAAATGACAGATTTTAGCAAGTGAGCACAGTGGGCTGAATAGGAAAAAACTCGACACAAATTCAAAACATGTTCCATGCTTAGCTTGATGTGATATTTGTCCTCGTACTCATTGTGAAGTAGTATGCAGGCCAACGCATGGATGTAATAGGATGATAAAGACTGCATCAACAACATTGCAAAATGACTTTGCATACATAGTATGCGAGGTCTTACATAATATGCAATCTACAATCCTTAATTGGCTTAATATACAGAGGATCCGCGATGCTGACTACTGTACTAACGTTAGCTAACTTACCTTGCATTACCGCCTCGCGATACTACGTTGAACTACAATACACTTTTCAAAAACCACAAATAAACGGCATCGTGTGCAGTCCACTGTTTTACTACCAACGCAGAGTTTTATTACTTCAGAAATCGGCTACATGACAGGCCCCGTGGTAGTACAGCCAGCTGACGTTAGCCTAATGTTTCCAAAGGCTAACTCGTTTTTCATTGATTGATCAACGTTAGCTAACAGACTGGCTGACATTTACTGCTTCCCTTCTTCTGCATAACAATGTTACTCGTTAACCGACAAACTCACCCGAAAAGCTACACAAACGCATTAGGCTATGTAACAGAGTGCTTGACCACAGCGATACACAGATGCTAAGGTAAATATCACACAGCTAGCCATTGTTAGCATCTAGTGTGTACCAAGCTAAAGTTACGACGACTCGTTAGGCTCACCCTCGAGCCTCTCTTCGACAAACAGAAAGCTCCAAGTACCTTGGGTCGTTTGGATGGTGTCAAGAGAAGCTTCTAACAAATTATCAGAGAAGACGAGGGCGGTGTAGTGTCACTGTGATGTCCGCGGCACATAAACGGTCCCCGTACCAGTGTTCATCCGTAAACCGAGGAGTTGCATCGTTAACAACGACAAACCAAATCGGAACGGCTGCATCCTCCCAGCCAAGGAGGTGGGTTGGGATGCTACATTCTCGTGTTTGAAAAAGTGTCGACCTTTCAATTCAGTACTGAAAAGAACATCACATCGAATCCAAAATTAATGCAATCTCCCGCTTCAAAAGATATATTATGCAGGACACTATTATATAGACGGCAAACAGTTCTCATTGCATCAATCAAAATGTGTTTTGTCGAAACCAATAACAAAATATAAAATCAATAAAAATAACACTCTAACTATACTTTAACATTTTCACAAATGGTGCCATTTTTGTTCGACTACAAGCACATACTTGCTCGTCAACCTGTTTATATTTACGATTCGGGACCTTACATGATGGTAGCCTTTACGAAGACACTTGAAGGCAGCACATCGACCGCAGCTCTGACGTCGAAGTCTTTGATAGAGAACTGACTGTTGGGCAATTACGGAACAATAACATAAGATAAGAAGGATCTATCAGATAAAATATCAAAAGAGTGATTTTAAAATCGTAATGTTGAGATATGATTACCACGTGAATTATTTTGCCACAATACCTACATATTATTATTATTATTGTTGTTGTTGTTGTTGGTATTATTATTATTGTTATTATTGTTATTATTATTTTGTTGTTGTTGTTGTCGTTATAATTATTGAATACAAACACACCGACAACATGCCTTGTAGTGATCTTATTTGATTATCATATAACCATACAACCATGAATAGAATTTTTGTATTTGTGTAACGGGTCAGTTGCTGTTAGTGTTGAGTAAACGGCGTGCAGTGACATCTAGTGACAGACCTTTCTTTAATGTATCCCTGTCATGTTCCTTGTCTAGTGACTGTGACGAAAAAGAAAATTGAAAACATGCCAGGCTGTGTTTATATTTCCTCATATAAAAAGGAACTTTATGTACTAAAATTGTTTGTGTATTTGGACTTTTGCCCTGTAAATCAAGGCATAAAACGATAATGATTTTTTCTTTGACATTTGACCTGTTATTATACTACAACATTCAATTAAAATGTTTTATTTATTTTTACCTCTAAAATTGCTGTGCACATTATCAAGGATACAGGTACAGCAGTACAGATATATCAGCTATATTTAAAGGCTATATTTAAAAAGAAACAAAACAGCATTCAGGAAAGAAAAAAAAATATTTTATGGATAGTCCTAGCAATGGTTAAGAGAAATAAGGCTCAGTTATGGGTCAAATTACTTGCTTCATTGTAAGTGCTTTATAAGTGAGAATAAACAACACGATGTACTGTACAGTACATTATATGATGCAGTTCATAACATCAAAGCTAATACTCAGTAACAACATCAAAATATAAAAATGTAAAACAGTGTCTTAACCTTCTTTTATGTAAACGATCTAAACACCAGACCTGCAAACTAGTACGAAGATTATAAGAGCAAAGCGTGACAATTGGACAGGGAGAATATCATCGCGAGATCTGACTGCGAGATTTTCCTGCAGCAGTAGGTGGAGACTGGAAACAGTGAAGGGGAGCTCATTTATCTCTACGTCTATTAAAGACAGGCTAGCACGTAAACTGCACCCAATGTCCCGGCTGTATTCTGGAGCCATTAATTATAGAATATAAAATTCTTTTTAAGCGACATTGCCATAATCCTCCGATGTTACTCTTTTCCCCCTCTTCACGCCTGGTGTTCCGGTTCAGGATTCATTCAGCCACTGATGCTGCCTCAGTAAGCTAACGTCTCACCGACTGGATTACACTGTCACTCATACCTGAGGTAAGATTGTTTTACACACACCATATTTATATTCGTTTATTTGGCACATGTCCTTGCTCTTATATTAGTACTATGAGAATAGCTTGACTGTCTCAAGGCTTTGGCTTTGCTGATGAAGGAGCGACCACTTTTACTACTAAATAAATGTAATATATTTTTGCGAATAACTTAATATCTTTAAGTTTAGTTGAGTTTAATGAACTCGTGTTAATATTGTGTTCTTGCTAAAATATTAAATTCACCTTTGAACGTACTTAACGACTAACGTCCGTTTTGTCATGAGTTTAAAAAATTACCATACAAATGATTAATTAATAAAATTAAAAATTAATAAAGATCAAAATTTGGGTGTGAATATTCTCATTCATCCAGGTCATAGTTATCTTCAAGGAGGTTGAATCGAACGCAACTGGATTTTTGGTTTTTGGCAAAAACCAAAAATCCGATTGCGTTCGATTCAACCTCCTTGAATATAAAAAGATCAAAATATTTTCAAACAAATACCTAAGACAGGCTATGTGTATTTGCAATAATATTCTGGGGGTACCCTTCAGGTAGGGATCAGCAATGGAAAACATTGAACATGAAGTGAACAATTGTCTTTCTTAATAAGAAAAAGAATATCCCATTTCCTCTGTCACTATACTTTTGAAATATTATCGTTACAGTTATTCTCTATGGACTTGAAAAATACCATAATGCTGACTGTATGGTATCTAATGTTAATTATCTTCCAGAAAATATGTTATTTTATGGCCTTGGAGTTTTTATGCTCAGTGTATAAGGTTTGTTTCCAAGTCTTGATTTCAAAATTGAAAATTAGATGTAAAGATGGACTAGCTGTCCTGGCTGTCAATGCAATCAGTTTCCTTTATTAGTCCCTCCTTCCTTCATATCAGATGTGAGTGCAGTCATGTAACTGGTTCTTGTGTTACAGACTCACAGCTCTGAGTCTGAATCTTAAGTCTTGAGGGATTTCCTGCACTGTGACCTTAACACATGCTCACAAGGTGCATGCAAAAAGAGGCTGTAGTCATTCTACACTGTCTGTGCCTGTGTTAAAATCAGAAAAATGCATTGTTTTCCATCTTGAAACTGACATTCAGCTCCAGGTTTTTGTGTTTTTCTGTGTTTTTTGTCTAATGTAACACTCTGGTGAATACATCGATGCTTTGTGCAGTCACATGTGTATTAGCCTTATCTGGGACTGTCTACTAATGAGTGGAAACATTTCTTGATGCTTCCCACTGAAATAATAGGCCATTGTAATAAATGTAATCAATTTAGTCTTGTACGCTTTAAAACTGAAAAACAAGGCTTGAAAACAATCCTATAATGTGTAGAGCTCACTTTGTGTAACCTGTCCAGGTTTAATTGTTCAGTGTGAAGTAGGCACTTTGTTTCCTCTAGAGCCCAACAACACAAACAACTGAATTTCGCAGTACCTGTTATAGTGTTGGGTTTTCTTCCTCCATGCACCAGGTTAAGTAATGAGCCCATTATAACATAGGAAGATAGAAGATAATACAACTCCAGCAACATGGCATTCTACTAGATTAAATATTTGAAAGATGAGAACTGGTTAATTTTTTGAAAATACTGTACATCTTGTTAAATTCCTCAAATTCATATAAAGAGCAGGACACAGCAACTCAAGTATTAAATTCTTACAGTCTAATCTTTTCCCTCTTTCATTATGCACTTCCATTTCCTGTGTTATATCACATCTATTCTGAAAAAACAAAAACCCATAGTGACGTACTTGTCAGGTTTTACATTTTCATATTTTATCCATACGACTTGGCTTCCAGTATAAATTGACAGTGTTCTTAACAGTATCTTTGAATGTTTTACCATGTAATCTTATGTCTTAGTTTACTCTGTGTTTACAAATTGCTTTGCTAGTTGTACAACTTGTATTGTGTGGGAGGTGTCGTGGTGTCTAGTGCCTCTGTCAACAGAAGAACAAAACATGATTTGGTAGGTCCTTAGGTAGCAGGCTATTAATTCTGGAATAGGAGAGTAGTCAGACATGTGATGTGACATAAGAGGTGAAAGAGCATTTTATGATCTCATTGACAGTCATCATGAAGCAGCTGGCTTTTCTGTCGCAGCCTTACTAAATGCATTATACTACATTTATGTAAACGGTGTGTGTGTCTGTACATGTGCGTCCTTCTGACCATGTTTGAGAGAGATGTAAAATGAGAGAAAGGGTTAGGGTTAGGGTACCCTAAACCCTAACCCTGAGATCTGTTTTCCTTTATCTTTGCTTTACACAGTGTAATTTGTCCTTATATATCAAGGAAGGGTGTAAGGGGGTATAAGATTAGAAAAAAAGGGTTTCATTTGTTCACCCAGTCCAAAAAAATATTCTGAAAGAGGTGACAGAGCTAAAACCTATATAGTCACAAATCACAGTTTAAAGAGCACTGTTGATTTGTTGTCCTTTTCCTTACCTTACACTGACAATGTGATACACGAATGATTAGGATTATTCTTATTTTAACTTTTTATCTCTTTTTTGCTTTTCCCTTACCTACCCCATCCTTACCAGCCCCTTCCTTTCCTCCACCTTCTCCACTGTGGTCCGCCCCCCCATTTTTTTTGTTTTTTTCTGCTCCTCTCCTCTTCTTAAGTTGCTGCCTGGTGGCAAATGTCTCGTTGTGTCCTTCAGTGGTCAGAGACCAGGCGGAATAAGGAAGTGGGCCCTCAGCAGTAGCAGTAATGCGGGCTTCATCGACAGGCTGCAGGATGAGTGTGAGTGGTCTGCTTAATGGGCTGCTGGTCTCAGTGGTTGCTGCTCTGATTTGGAAGTATTCCAGGCTGAGTGAGCATGCGGCCATGCTGGAGGAAGAGCTGCACATGACACAACAGTCCCAGGAGCTGTCACAAGCCCGCATTGATTATCATGTTGCCCTGCAGGCTCTACAGGAACATGGCACAAACATGGTCTGCACTGGCAAGATGCACACCGACCGCATCTGCCGCTTTGACTACCTCTGCTACTCTTCTGAGGCTGAGGAGTTTGTATTCTTTCACTCTAATTCCTCTGTCATGTTGCCAAACCTGGGGCCTAGACGCTTCCAACCTGCCCTGCTGGACCTGTCATCAGTAGAGGATCACAATACTCAATACTTTAACTTTGTAGAACTCCCTGCTGCAGCTTTAAAGTTCATGTCTAAGCCTGTGTTTGTACCAGATGTGACACTGATCCTAAATAGGTTCAATCCTGATAACCTAATGCATGTATTCCACGATGACCTGCTTCCAGTCTATTATACCATGAAACAGTATTCAGACTTGGATGATGAGGCTCGTTTGGTGTTCATGGAGGGATGGAGTGAAGGTCCGCACTTTGACCTCTACCGGCTACTCAGTAGCAAACAGCCACTGCTTAAAGAACAGCTTAGAAACTTTGGTAAGCTAATGTGTTTTACCAAATCATACGTCGGCTTGTCCAAGATGACCATCTGGTACCAGTATGGGTTTGTGCAACCACAGGGCCCTAAAGCCAACATTTTGGTTTCAGGGAATGAGATTCGGCAATTTGCCAGGGCCCTGATGGAGAAAATGAACATCAGCAGAATCGAGGAGGCCGAGAAAGACAGTGGGAGTGCTGAAGATGTGAAGGAGAAAGAGAAGAAGGATGATTACATTGTTGTGTTCAGTCGTTCAACAACAAGACTGATACTTAACGAAGCAGAGCTGATAATGGCCCTGGCCCAGGAGTTCCAAATGAGAGTGGTCACAGTATCTCTGGAGGAACAGTCTTTTTCCAGTATCATCCAGGTCATCAGCTGTGCTTCGGTGTTAGTCAGCATGCATGGGGCTCAGCTCATCACCTCACTCTTCCTGCCAAGAGGAGCTGCTGTTGTGGAACTGTTTCCCTTTGCTGTGAACCCAGAGCATTACACACCGTACAAAACCCTTGCCTCCCTTCCAGGCATGGACCTTTACTATATGTCCTGGAGGAACACTAAAGAGGAAAACACCATCACCCACCCAGACCGACCCTGGGAGCAAGGAGGCATTGCTCATTTGGAAAAGGAGGAGCAGGAGAGAATACTGGCTAGTAAGGATGTCCCCAAGCACTTGTGCTGCCGCAATCCAGAGTGGCTCTTCCGGATCTACCAGGACACTTTGGTCGATATTCCTTCCCTCCTACAAGTCCTCAGAGATGGAAGAAAGACCAAGCCCAACTACAAAAAATCAAAGTCTGCTAGCACAGTCCACCCAGGCCGAGTCAGAGAACCCCAGTGTCAGACCTCAGTACAAACCACTAATGAGGCTAGGCTCACAGTCTCATGGCAGATCCCATGGAATCTTAAATACCTGAAGGTAAGAGAGGTGAAGTACGAGGTGTGGATTCAGGAGCAAGGAGAGAACACCTACATGCCTTACATCCTTCCTCAGCAGAACTACACTTTCTCAGAGAACATTAAACCTTTTACTACATATCTCGTATGGGTCAGATGTATCTTTAACAAAAGCCTCCTTGGCCCATTTGCAGATGTTCTCATGTGTAAGACCTGATTAACATCTAACACATCTCACCAGTTTCTGGCTGTGCCCACAGAAGTTGTGTCAAGGTTGTTCCACACAATCACATCACTTCAGTCGACTGCTGGAGTACAGTTTGTCCAGAGGATGTTAGAACATATCTTGGCTTGTTCAGACATAGACAAGGCTGTTTATTTTTTACCAGAGTTGCTTATTTGTCCAGCACTAAAACATGAGTTCAATATGAACTTCATAAGACTTGAAACAGCAGACTAGGAGTGTGACTTCAACAGTGGTAAATAAATAAATAGACAGTATTTTTCATGTACCAATTAGAAGAAATTGCTAAACATTGTATTACTGAGAATACCATGCTAATTTATTTATGTGCAAAACTGTATTAAATGATTTTACTATTAGTCAACACACTGACTCTTTACTCTATAGTATGCAATGTAGCTTTTCTGTGGAGAGAAAGAGAGATTTTAAAATAGAAGGAATTTTTGTGATTACGTGTCAAGTCTCACTGTGTGTGAGATACCTATGTGGCTTACTTTCCCTACCTATTATTTAATTTCCACGAATGGTAAATAATGCTGCGTGAAAGAGGAGAGCCTTGCCAATACCAAAGCAACTTTTCTCACATTAGTTCATCCAGTTGTCGCTGTTATTCAGCTGTCACAGAAGCTACGTCTCTAAAAACCTTGTGAAGGATTTGTTTATGAGACAGTTTTTAAATCTCTGATCATTGTTTTGGACCTGAATGCAAAGAATTGCAACCTGAGTGAAGGGTTTGTGATGAAGAACATTTCTTGATAACTCTGCTGTCTGATTAATGTTTTTGTGTTACCACCGCATAAATAGAAAGAGAATTTCTGTCTCTAAAAGACATTATTTATAATTGTCCTTAAATGTTCTGTGGTGAGTGAGTCTATTCTGTGAAGCTAACCTTATAATAAAGCACAGTGTTTTGGTGAGCAGCAGTATGCTGCTGGACAGTCAGATTATACTACCTTGTGCAAAGATTCTTTATCAGTGAAATAAGGGACATTGCAGTGTATGATTCCACTGCCTTGTGTAGAACTCAGTAAAAGTGAGATGGAGAGTTTTGATTGACACAACATGCTTTCTTTTAAAGGTGTTTTTTTTTTCATTTGAGATTGAAATGGTGCTTGTCTTTAACTAGAATGCAAAAATGCATTCAACTTTAAACCATGTGACGTTGGAGGAATACATTTAGCTGTTTTCTGACATGAAGTTGTCTGGGAGAGGCTGCTGTTTGGATGGCCAAACCACAAAACCTGTATGTGATGGGAGAACATTTACTTCAAGCCCTGCTTCTTGCACCCCCCCTTTGCCTGAATAGTGCAAAAATGTTCCTGCCGTTGTGAATTCCTGACCCAGATAATCTCCTACTGCCATCTTCCTACAAGAACTGCTAACTCTAGATATGTGGCATTGATGTTCAAGTTCCAATGTTATGTAGACTGTTTATGATTTGGCCATCCTTGCAGCATCCATCCACTTGCTGTGTATTTTCTAGAAGTTTTTCTTGCTTGCTCCCCAATAGGTTCAAATAGACATTTATTGGCTGTCTGGAGAACTTTGGAAAATATGCAGAGTGCTTCTTGCATACATTTTGATTCTTACATACAGTCCCACCTGAAAAGGTCTGGAAGATGCATGCAAAGTGCATGTCTAAAAGCAGCTTATGTTAAATGTGTAGAAATGTAGCAAGAGATAGGTTATTGAATGACATAATTAAATATTTCACTGCCACCAATATGTTGTGTTATATGGTACCATTATTTGTATAGTATAATTTTCGTTGCACTTTTTTAAAACTTTATGGCCAGTCCTCTAAAAATGACAATACCTCTTCCTCATGAATTGCATTTTTGTCATATATCCCCTATGTTTTTTCTTCACTTTTTTGACTTATGCATCTGTATGTCAGTGCAATTTAAAGAGATTAACTTGAGCCACTGTTGTGATTGCAGTATGTGATGGTTTGGATGTGTATGTGAGTTTATTTTATTTATTTTTTTGTTACATTTCTTTGTTCACTTTTCCTAGCTCAGTGGAGATATACGAAGAGGAAGAAATTTGTTTGAGTAAGACAGCTGTTTTCCCTGTTAGCAAATAGATAGAGTTTCTTTTTCATGTTGAATAAATATTATTTCTTATGTATGTGTTTTGTTTAACATTTTATTTAATAATATAATTATAACACTTAATAACTCAAAATCATGTCAAAGTTCTAAGATGAAAGATTAGAAATAAATAAATAAACAATCCTCAATATCTTTTATCTTGATACCAATTATTTGCAGAAAAATGTGTTGCATTTTTTTTCTAGTTCTAGTGTTGTTTGTATTGTATTGTAAGAAAAGATCTTTCAAAGAGAATATAAAAACATACAAGTTCTTTGCATTGAACTAAGCATAAAAAACAGTTGGACATAAACTGGTAAATGGGTTGTTCTGATGTCCTGCCAATGAACTTGAAATTCAAACATGTAGCTATAAATGAGTGACTGTATTGGCAGCTTAAGTCCCTGTGGCCAGCCAAGAGATGGGCACAGATAAGTGCACACATGAGTAAGGTAACAGTATTCTATTTAACTGTTGGTTAAAAAAAAAAGCAAATTAGGTGTATTTCCCCAAAATGTCTCTGCGTTGGATTAAGAGGATTCTATCAGCAAAAAAAAAGAATATAATTTTCACAAATATAATTTGTTATCAAAGTGTATAATGACCTGAATGTAAGCGCTGTGATTTTACCTTTGAATTTGCACGTTACATCTGTCTGCATGGGGTTCTCCTATTCCATGAAGTCTACTATATACTACTGCCATTTTTCTACATTAGCCTGAAATGAATAAACCTAACTCTGGCCCCTGCTTTTAGTATTTTAATTTTATCTATAGGCCACTGCAGGGGATATAACATTTGTTTGCAATATGCAACATAACTGCTAGATGCCACTAAATCCTACACACTGAAACTCTTTGTATCACGGCATCTTATTAAAAGATATAACCTTGTGTCTTAAGTAAAACATAGCTGGGCTACATCACAGCAGCATCTCACATAAACAATCTTTCTTATTTAGAACATAACTAGGCTGTATAAACAGCAGCATTTCATGTAAACACAGTCATATTTTAGAACATAAATACATCTCAGAAGCACCTTGTTCAAAACATTGATGCATCACATCCTCACTATTCCTCTGTGATCTTTAAAAGAAAAGCTTCAAAGAGCAGACAAAGCAGGTACGGGATCTCATTGTTAAAAAAATAAGAACCAATGACACTGACTTTATTCAGGGCATATAGGCTTAAGGCTTCTGCCAAATCAGGTAAGATCAACCAATTTCACCTTTCAACACCAAAGACCCAAAGCACACCTCCAAATCAACAAAGCAATGGCAAGATGATAAAATCCTAAGGTGCTTTAATTACGTATTAATTCAGAATTGTGCACTCTTTTGCAACAAGGTTATTGTACATTTTTCAGTCTTTCTTTTTTCTTCAATGTTTCTTATTTTTCACATAAATGTATAGATTGCAATTTCACAGAAAGGTAGAAAAGGTTCTGGCATTAATTATCTTTTTATATTTTCTTCAATTTGTTGAAAATTCGTTGACATCACCAAAATGTGCAATTGTAATAGGATGTGTAGACTTTTTATATCCATTATCTACTTTTTATATCTTGCCTACATGTCTCCAGTCTATTAATGACAAAGACAGGGCAATGGCAGGAACGTCCAGCTCATATGAGGTGAGGGCCACCCACAGTGATGTGACAGTGGAACTGCTATGTTTGCCAAGGAGATACCATTGCTTGTATTTATGGCATTTATGTGAGAGGGCTACAGTAAATGTTAACACAGAAATGTCTTGTCTTTTTGTGTTTAGAAATTTGTCAAACGCAACACACCCTCTTTCTCAAGTGAGATGATGCTTGTATGTCAGCTGAAGGGAAGTCTCACTGCTTCAAAAGCTGAACTTTTCTCAACTTCCGCCTTTGGCGACATAACACAATGCAACACACATTTCAGTGTGACAACATGTAAAGTCATCATTAATTTAAGATGACTGCACTGTACCGCACATTGGTGCGCTCTACTGGTGTAAAGAATGTATTGTTACTCTGGTCCCAGTACTGAGTCTGCGATGTCCAAACATCCCTTCACACTGACTCTACGTTTTTATCCCTACGATCATAATTCATTGATAACATCTGACCTTTCACTAACAGCCAAGCAGCTGTTATCACCTTCTAAGCTTTGATGAAAATCTTTTATAGAAATGTACATATCATAACAAACCAGGCCAAAATCCATTATAACCAGCAGATGTAATGTACTGTATGTAAACAGAGTTTTGAGGTGGATTTTTTTTCTCCTCTCTTCTTTGTATTTAGACAACGTTGTTTCTCCGAGTCTTTCAAAATAAGGAGAATTTGAACTCACCAATGGGTGTCTGGCTCTTTCACAGAAAAAACGTGCTGCTCTCCGGAAGGGTTTAAGGATAATCTGTATATGTTTGAAGTGAGGTTTATGTCTCACTGACTCCCCCCCGTCTTCCCTCTCACAATCCTTCTTCACGTTTGCCTTATCTCTCTGTCTCTTGCAAATGTGTGCACAGACATATATATGTAGGGCCTTTGAAGAGGGCCTGAAGCTTTCTGGTTTTTTATTCTTCACCACTCTCTGATGTGAGTAAAAGGTGAATGTAACAAAGGAGAATGATAGCCCGTCTGAAAAATATTTTCCGTGGCCACAGATTGATAAGGTGGGGGAATTTTGCGTGGCCATGACAAATGTTAGCCATTTCATCACGAAGACTGTTCATTGAAAGATTAGCGGGTGTATCATCAGTAGCGTCAGCCGCTTGCAAACATGAACAATTTTGATATGCTATTGATTGATTTCAATCTAGGAATGAATTACAAAGCCATTCTTATGTCACTTGCAGTAAAGCATGGGGTAATTCTTAGCAAGAGACACTTGATTTGGCTGCTCCAAAAGCACAGGCTCAAACCGAAACGATATGCTGACCCTGGGGAGGTCATAGAATTCATCATCATCATCAGAACATAAAAACCACTAAATATTAAATCATGAAAATAACAAAGCATTTAACAACAAAGGAAAATAGTCTGTTAAAGAAAAAATCATGTTGAACTTGTCACGGGGTAGTTCTGTGTTGATTACAGAAAATTGAATGCGGTGACCCATAAAGATGCCTTTCCGTTGCCTAGAAGAGAGGAGACATTGACCAACCTGAACAGAGCAGAGTGGTTTGCTACGCTCGACCTGGCCAGCCGTTGCTGGCAAGTCGAGATGGATCCCCAGGACAGGGAGCAAACTGCTTTCACCACTCGACTTGGCCTGTTTGAGTTCGAACGTATGCCATTCGGGTTATGTAACGCCCCAGCCACCTTCCAACGGCTCATGCAACAGCGTCTAAGTGGTCAGGTGGCAGAGTCGCTGCTGGTGTATCTGGACGACATCATCATCTACTCACCGAATTTCTCCTCTCACCTATGGCAACTATGGCCATAGTGCCACCTATGGCACTTGAACGAAGTGCTTCAAAAGCTATGGCAGCATGGACTGAAGCTGCGGCGACTGAGTAGTCGCTCGTTCAAACCCCCTTTAGATCCATCTTGCTTACTATTATTACTTTCTACTTAAGTCACTACATCTACTACATTTACACTGACACTTCTACTAACTACTTATTTGCTAACTACTATTTTTTACTTCTTCAACATTCACTACTTCTGATGGCAAGATGGCGCTACGCAAGTCGTACCCTGTTACAACAGCCTCCTGCTCCCAGTTGAGCTTTTTTCCTATTTGTTTGTTTTTAATATTACTTTTTATTCCTTTCTTTACTCAGTTGTGTTCTGTATTGACCAGTGCATCGTGCAGACCAAAATCGCCGCGTTTGCTCTGGTCTTTCTTTTACTTTATACTGGACGCAGCCACGGTGCAATTGTTTACAGTAGGGACCAGCTTTTAGCGCTCCATAGCACCGCGGTGCTGCAACCCCCTGAGAGACCTGATGTCCCCCGCGAGCTGCGGTGGAGGAGGAGGCGATCGCATGTTATCGCGATAACTGCGTTTGTTCCCCCCTCTGCTAACGGTGATGCAGCCAGGGATGTCCTCCACTCTGTCACAAGCAGGCTGCAGACAGATACCCTCAGGCACACTTTCTCATCTCTGAGGACTTTAACCATGCCCCTCCGTCCTCCACTCTGCCCACATTCACCCAGTATGTTTCATGCTGCACCAGAGACAATAAAACCCTGGACTTGTGTTATGCCAACACCAAGGAGGCATATATCTCATCACCGCCGATAACACTGTACCCACCAAGACAGTACGGTGTTTCCCAAAGAATAAACCATGGATCAACAGTGACATCAAGGCTCTCCTTAAGGAGAAGAAGAGGGTCTTCAAGTCAGGAGACAGAGATGAGCTGAGGGCTGAGCAGAAAGAGCTGAAACAGACGATCAGGGAGGGGAAGAACACCTACAGGAGGAAGGTGGAGGACCAGCTACAACAAAAGGACGTCTGTTTGGAGGGGCCTGAAAACCATCTGCGGCCGTGGGGGGTCTCTCTCCCAAGCTGTGGGGGGCCACAAGTGGGCAAGTGATCTGAACACTTTCTTCAACAGATTTGCTCCAACCCCCCCCCCCCCCCCCCCCCCCCCCCCCCCCCCCCCCCCCCCGTCCTCCCTCTCTGCTCCACTCTGCTCACAGCCACCCCCCACTGCTCAGCCCATCAATACAACCCCCGCATTCACACCATCCAACAAACAGCCCCCCTGCTCCACCCTGTACCTCACAACAACCCAGGGGAGAAACCAACTGCAGAGGATCAAGGCAAGGAAGGCTACAGGTCCAGACGGCATCAGCTTCAGACTCTTAAAATCCTGCGCAGACCAGCCGTGTGGGATTGTTGGACTACTCTTCAATACGAGTCTGAAGCTGGGGAGAGTACCACAGCTGTGGAAAACATCCTGCGTGGTACCTGTGCCCAAGACACCGCACCCCAAGGACCTCAGCAGCTACAGGCCGGTGGCACTAACATCCCACCTTATGAAGACCCTGGAGCGGTTGGTCCTTGCCTATCTCCGCCCACTGGTGAGCCCAGTGTTGGATCCACTCCAGTTTGCCTACCAACCTGGCATCGGGGTGGATGACGCTGTCATCTTCCTCCAACACCGAGCTCTCTCTCACCTAGAGAAACCTGGGAGCACTGTGAGAGTCATGTTCTTTGACTTCTCAAGTGCCTTCAACACCATTCAGCCCAAACTTCTGGAGGACAAGCTGGGGCAGTCTGGTGTGGACCATCATCTCACATACTGGATTTTAGACTACCTCTACAACCGTCCACAGTATGTGAGGATTAGAGGCTGTGTGTCCGACATCGCCGTCTGCAGCACGGGGGCCCTGCAGGGAACGGTCCTGGCTCCGTACCTCTTCACCCTGTACACTGCAGACTTCACCTACAACTCGCCCACCTGCCACCTGCAGAAGTTCTCTAACGACTCTGCAATCGTCGGCCTCATCACAGATGAGGTTCCTCTCGCAATGGTGCGGGAGGAACCACCTCTTGATCAACGCAGGAAAAACCAAAGAACTGGTGGTGGATTTTCGTAGGTGGTCACACTGCCCCCCAACACCGGTGAACATCCAGGGAAAGGACATTGAGGTGGTCACATCTTATAAGTACCTGGGAGTTCACCTGAACAATAAACTGGACTGGACTCATAACACTGCAGCACTTTACAGAAAAGGCCAGAGCAGACTCTACCTGCTCCGGAGGCGAAGGTCTTTTGGAGTGCAGGGGGCGCTCCTGAGGACCTTTTATGACACTGTGGTGGCATCAGCCATCTTTCATGGAGTGGTCTGCTGGGGGACCAGCATCTTGTCAGCTGACAAGAAGAGACTGGATAGACTAATCAAGAAGGCCAACTCTGTACCGGGCATCCCCCTGGACACAGTGCAGGTGGTGGTGGAGAGGAGGGTAACAGCTAAGCTGTTGTCCATGATGAAGAACGACTCCCACCCCCTACAGGACACTGTGGCAGCACTGCGGGGCTCCTTCAGTGACAGACTCCTTCACCCAAAATGTGTGAAGGAACGTCACCGCAGGTCCTTTTGTCCAGCAGCAGTCAGACTTTATAACCAACAGTGCTCCTAGTAGACCACAGCATACAACACACACAACACACAAAACCCAATGCTGCTGTATGATTGCACTGCCGTACTTTTGTATTGCTGTACATTATTGTATTGTTGTACATTGTTATATGTATATATAGGGGATATATGTATATATAGATATGTATGTATGTGTATATAGTGTATACTATTACATGTAGTACATGTGCAATGTGTACAATTACCTCACTTTATCTATATATTGATATATTTAGTTTTCTTAGTTGTCTAGTTTTTTGTCGCAATTTTTTATTTTTTACTACTTTTTATTATTTTTCTAATGCACATTTCCTCTTGCTATCCCTGTGGCTGCTGTAAAGGTGGAATTTCCCCACTGTGGGACTAATAAAGAAATATCTTATCTATCTATCTACTACATTTACACTGACACTTCTACTGACTGCTTACTTGTCAACTACTTTTTTTTAACCATATGTTTATTGCACATTTTGTTAATTTATAAACAGTAAACAACATAGAACAAGAAGGCACATAAAGGAAAACAGCAACAATAATCACAGTAATGTGATTTAAAATTTAAAAAAAAGATATATAGATAAATCTTCAGTTCAGCTCATCATTCCAGCCATCTACTTCGATATCATTTTTCTCAAGGAAATTACAGAAAATCTTCCAGATGTTCCAAAACTCGCGGTGTAGATTATCTTCTCTAAAGCCAAGTAGAAACACATCCCTGTTAACCATTGCGAAGTAGTACACGGTTTATCCCTTTTCCATGAACAGGCTATACATCTTTTAGCTTCCAGAAAACAAATACTGAGTAAGGTTTTTTCATTTTTGGAGGTCACAGTTGTCTGGGGAAATATTCAGTAAACATAACTTTGGTTTGAGAGTTACTTTTTTTCCAATGATTCGACTGGCCAGAATTCTCCTTTCATTGCACTAATGGCGACAAGAATCGGGCTCGAGCTAGCCACCACATTTGAGTCTCCATTGCTAGCATTAGCATCTGCCATTCCCGGATCACCCATAGCTGCTGCTCTAGATCAGGGGTCGGAAACCCGCGGCTCCGCGTGGCTTCATCCTTATATTGCGGCTCCGCGTGGCTTGGGAAAATAAATTATAAATATTTAATTGAAGTGTATTTTATTTGTGTTAGAGTCCTGTCGATCTTCGGATCCACGTATGTATGTGAGCAGCTATTCTCCACCATGAACTACATTAAAAACAAACACCGCTCACGCCTCACAGACGACAGCTTACAGTCCGGCATAAAGGTGAAAGTGACTTCGTTCAGCCCTGATTTGCAGACGCTTTGCACAAAGGTTCAGGAGCAGAAGTCCCATTAACCAGGTAAAATAAATATTTATGAGGATATTTTGCAAATATTTATTTTTCATTGTTTAGTGACACAGTGCTTTTTTCCCCCGGTTTATTTCTTTAAATTCAGGTCGAGGCTCCGCTACACGCTCCAAAGGCGAAAAAAGGATGACGGCTCACGGCATTTTTTTGCTTTTGTTTGCTACGTGGATAATTTAAGTTTTGCTTTTTAATTCATTTGAAAAAGACCTTCAACTCGGCAAGTTGCTTTTTTTGTTTTTATTTTTTCAAGAATTCAAAATGTTCAAAATGTGTTCATTACATAAATAAAATTTAATTTTCTGTAGCACTTCATGGATTTCATAAGCAACACACTATAGTTGTTTATACAAAGTGTAAAGGTAAGAAAAAGCAATATACAGGGGGTCCTGGAGTTACGACGGTCGCGAGTTACGTTGTTTTCGTGGTTACGACACATCTCCCGTGAACTTCCTTGTTTCGGCTTAAGCGGTTCTGCTAAAGGTTGCCGACCCCTGCACTAGATGGTAGCAGTGGAGCATGGCAGAGAAACTGATTGTCACTTCTCTGCTATTGTGCCTTCACAAGTTGATGGAGATACTTTATTCAAATGTTAAGCTAGCATTAGGGACGTCTCTGCTATAGTTTGCACTGTAATTTATCATTCTATTGTTTATACCAACTTAGCTAGCTCGCACTAGCTTGCGCTAGCATTAGGGACATCTCTTATACAGGTTGTACTGTAATTTAACATTCTTTTGATAATAATAACTTAGCTAACTCCCGTTAGTCGGGCTTTTGCACCAAGAGGCTTTGGTCCCAGAGGTCGCCGGTTCGATTCCCAGCTCGGACGAAAATTTGGGTGATGCGCCACCATCCCGGACCAGGTCTGCTAACAAGCTTGGATACGTGAGGTTGCCGGTTTGCACCCGGGATTGGGCGAAAATCGGGAGAGGCGCCACCATCTGTCCAGGGTCGTCCACCACCTTGGGCCCTTGAGCAAGGCCCTTAACCCCACATCGCTCCCCGGGCTCCTTCATTGGCTGGCCCTCTGCTCCGCATGTGTGTGTAACGTGTGTTCTCGTGTCTGTTTCACTAGAAATGTACTCATATATGTGTGGATTGGGTAAAAATGCAGAGAAAAACTTCCCCATTGTGGGATAAAATAAATGAAAAAAAATGCCTGTGACACATTATACACTGTAATATATATTTCTGCTGATTATAATAAGTTAGCTAGCTCATGCTAGCATTAGCGACGTCTCTGCTATAGTTTGCACTGTAATTTATCATTTTGTTGTTTATACCAACTTAGCTAGCTCGCGCTAGCATTAGGGACACCGCTTATACAGTTTGTACTGTAATTTAACATTCTGTTGATGATAATAACTTAGCTAGCTTACAGTTTTTTCACAGTGCCTCTCTTAGCATCAACAGGCAGCTGTTGAAGCCTCATTCACTCCCATGTTAAATGTTGTCACAGACTTCAGCCTCACAGACCTAAGTAGATGCTTTTCTAAACTGTCATTTATCAGCCATCTTTCACACTATCTACACAAATGTCACATGTATGTACAACAAGGCCTCCTGCTTCTGAAGATCAAAATATTAAACTGCTGTGTTGTACAGTTTCTGTGTAGACCCAGTTTACACTGGCGCCACCATCTGTCCACTGTTGTCCACCACCTTGGGCCCTTGAGCAAGGCCCTTAACCCCCTGAACTCGCTCCCTGGGCGCTCCTCGTGGTGTAGCCTTCCGCTCTGCTTGTGCATATCATGTTTGTTTGTACTAACTGTATTTTGTGTATTGCATGTGCTGAAAAATGGACTATTAAAGGTGTTTCTTCTTCTTTCTTCTTCTTTGTTTGCCAGGTGGGTTTTCTTGCATTTTACACTCACTCTCTTGCTGTGTCCGAAATCACTCACTCGTTCCCTACTCCCTACTCCCTACATAGGGAAATAAATGTAGTGGACTATATAGTGAGCTCAACAGAAAACTCTTTTGGACACTTTCGAACACTATTCTCGGCGCCGGTAATTACGTCATCGCTGTCGCACAATTAAAACGTACCACATTATTGTCGTCTTACAAAATACTTGTTTGTTTATCAGTGCATTCTCATGAAATTATAAGGCTTTTGATTACTTTCCTGTACTTTTTATTTTCGTATTTTGTTATATTTTATAATATTTATGTATATTTCCCTCACGTCCGTCCGCCATTTTCACTTCCACGCAGCCCAGATAATTTCTGGCAATGCATGATGGGATATCTTGCTCCGGTTAGTGACCATCGGATGTTCACTACATTTCACGATGAATTGTGGGATACATTGGCTGTGTCCGAAATCGCCCCCTACCCCTACTCCCTACTCCCTACATAGGGGAAATAAATGTAGTGCACTATATAGTGAGTTCAACAGAAAAATCTTTCGGACACTTTCGGACACTACTCTCGGCGCCGATAATTAAGTCATCGCTGTCGCACAATTAAAACGTACCACATTATTGTCGTCTCACAAAATACTTGTTTGTTTACCACTGGATTTTTTTTTAATTAGAGGCTTTTGATTACTTTCCTGTACTTTTTATTTTCGTATTTTGTTATATTTTATAATATTTATGTATATTTCCCTCACGTCCGTCCGCCATTTTCACTTCCACGCAGCCCAGATAATTTCTGGCAATGCATGATGGGATATCTTGCTCCGGTTAGTGACCATCGGATGTTCACTACATTTCACAATGAATTGTGGGATACATTGGCTGTGTCCGAAATCGCCCCCTACCCCTACTCCCTACTCCCTACGTAGGGGAAATAAATGTAGTGCACTATATAGTGAGTTCAACAGAAAAATCTTTCGGACACTTTCGGACACTACTCTCGGCGCCGATAATTACGTCATCGCTGTCGCACAATTAAAACGTACCACATTATTGTCGTCTCACAAAATACTTGTTTGTTTACCACTGGATTTTTTTTATTAGAGGCTTTTGATTACTTTCCTGTACTTTTTATTTTCGTATTTTGTTATATTTTATAATATTTATGTATGTTTCCCTCCCGTCCGTCCGACATTTTTACTTCCGCCCAGCCCAGAGAATTTCTGGCAATGCATGATGAGATATCTTGGTCCGGTTAGTGACCATCGGATGTACACTACATTTTGCGGTGAATTGTGGGATACATTGAGTGCACTATATAGTGGACATGCTATGATCCCTAAGGTTTCGGACACCACTACAAAATGGCGTGCTCACTATATAGTGCACTATATAGGGGTTAGGGGCCGATTTCGGACACAGCCCTCGAGTGCACTATATAGTGGACATGCTATGATCCCTAAGCATTCGGACACCACTACAAAATGGCGTGGTCACCATATAGTGCACTATATAGGGGTTAGGGAGCGATTTCGGACACAGCCTCTGTCTCAGACAGAGTTACACCCCCAATCAGTGATGACTCGATTTGATTCACCTGTTCAACTGTCACCACTGACATCAGCCACTCTAGCTGCTCTGCCTTTTCCCACTTTGTGTTCATTCTGCTCCTTCTCCTGTAGCTGCCACAGCTTTTGCTCACGCAGACAAATCATAGCTCATTTTGGAGCTACACATGTCCTCTCTCACACACTGTATTTACTGTGGCAGGAGGGCTTACAGTTTATTCATAGTGCCTCTCTAAGCATCAACAGGCACCTTCTGCAGCCTCATTCACTCCCATATTAAATCTTGTCATAGATTTCAGCCTCACAGACCTAAGAAGGTGCTTTTTTAAACTGTCAGTAGTAAGTAAACACAAGGCAAAGTATCCTAGCTGTGCTGTGGAGGTGCTGGAGACCCGGCAGGCGTGTTGAGAGACAGAGAGAGCGCTCACCAACGAGTTCCCGTGTGAAGTCTGTACGTATTTACGGGGCAAACTGCTTAAGCAGAAACAAGGAAGTTCACGGGAGAGGTGTCTCGTAACCACAAAAACGATGTAACTCGCGACCGTCGTAACTTGAGGACCCCCTGTATTTGTTTAATTTACAATCCTGCTCTCATACTTATTCAGCAATTTATAACTCATTTGGGAAATAAATTGAAATACTGTCGAGTACACTTTGTGTAAATCGAGCTCGTCTGCCAGGGAGTTTCTCTGCCTTTTAACATTCCCATTGCTGCTCCTGTGAGGATGTTGATCTATTCAGCTTTTCTACAACTGCTCTATTCAACTGTACATTTTAACACAACATACTGTACTCTACAACTACCTACTTGGTTGCTACTTATTTTACTCTCTACTGTATTTACTACTTCTATTACTTTTACATACCAAGTACTTGCTTATCACTATTTGTACTTTCGACTACACTTACGTCTATGGCACTTGACAATCATCTAAATACCTCTAATTTTCTCCTCAGGAAATGCACTTTTTGTAGTTTTGTAGTTTTTTACTCGTGTTTTAACTTGGTTTGAGTCTGTTAATAAATATCAGCGTTAAGACTTTCAAATAGCCGTTGTTTCTTGGTTTTAGCAATTGCTCTCTCGCCTGATTTTAATTACTTGATCCTTGTTTAATTACTCTTTAGTTTAAATAACTACACACATTATAGCTCCTCCACAAACTGACAAACCTGATCAATGCACAACAACCTGAATGTTTACAACCGTCTCCAAAAAATCCTACTGACAACCTTGAGTACAACAGTGTGATGTTTTTTCAGACTCTATTAACTTGTTTTGTTTTTTTTGATATAATTTTGCAAAGAATTTCTGCAACTTCATGAGGAACCATTATGGGATTCATATACCAGTGAATAATGATTTTTATACATTGCCAACCTACTGAAAATGTCGTAGATTCACCAGACACCTTCTCTGGCAGTATTACATATAGACCTTAATCAATCCTGGTTTTTGAAATACATTACATTATAGAAAACTAAGAACTCAAATTAAGGTCAGATAATCACCCAAGGTTTTTCCAATTATTAAAAATTAGGCTATGTAAAATTTGATCTCTCTCTCTCTCTCTCTCTCTCTCTCTCTACCTGCATCACACACACACACACACACACACCATACACATCAATGTTTTGCTATAGTTCTTCAAACTAACCATAACAATCAAGACCAAACCCAATTTTTCAGTCAAAATCTAACCTTTTCATAGAAATGAATGCAAACAGTGGGGCGATGAGGTACTGAATTTATGCTAATTTGCTGCTGTAATCTGAGTTGATGGTTGAACTTTTTCAACATGCCGCTGCTGAGTGATTGCTGAATGTTGAGTGAACATGGCAACCACACAAACCACATGATGCAGAAGCCCTATACCCATCTCAATGTTGTATTTGTTGTGTCATTCCGCCATTCAGATCAGAAACAGAAACATTGTTTCCCATTTTTCTTGATTCTCATGCTGTTATGAACGAGTTTCTTTTAGTGTGTGGGGGTCTTAACTGGCAGGACCAAAATGTGATGATACAGAAGCTGAGACATTTATGCAAAAACCTGTTTTGACAGATGGAAAAATGCTCAATATTGGAAAGATCAAGTGGAAATAAAGGGAGGATCCCACATTTCTCATGAGAGCGATTTATTCAGAGATGAAAGAGGAAGCCATGCAAAATGTCAATCCATGCACCACCAATATGAGTAGAATGTTCTAACACTGGAACTTTAAAATGTGTCATTCAGACAGAAAAGAAGCAGCTTTATTCCATCCCTAAAACCTAAAACCTTTGATCTTCATCCACTCTCATTCATCTTCTGGTTCTGTGTTTTATATATGAGAGGACATATCCTAGTGGTGCAACGATTAGTCTCACATTTCTCCTTTCTGCTGGGACGTTTGGTGAGATGTGATTGAACGCTAAATGAAAAACAAAAAATATATTTCAGAATAACAAGCATCACATTCCAACAGACTGAGCTCATTACATTTGACACAGATGATTGAAAACATAGCATGAATATAATGAAATTATTTCGATATGAGACCTTGTCTACTTTTATCTTACTACCAGACCAACAGGGCAAATACTGTGGCCCACCATTAGATTATAATGAATTGTGTTTCCATGGCAAATTTGCACTGTAGTTTGAGTGACAGCAGTGGATGACAGCAATTTCAGCAACTACTTCAAAAGACATGTTTGATGGTAAAATGATAACCTTTGCATGACAGTTGTAATGTTTTTCTGCTACACAACAACAGAGACCTGCTCTGCAACTGATGAAATAATCAGTTTTCAATAACTGTATAACTAACATATTTGTTATTAGTTGGTTAATAAATTTACAAATTTTTGCATATCGGCCCATCATTGGATTATTGTTGGTGTTTATCCTCCACCAGGAGGACACTTGCTTTGTCTTTTAGTTCTTGTCCATTCCACTCCACTTCTGCACCATGTGAAGCAGAGCAGAGATTCTTAAAAATCTATTACCACTAAAATGCACACTATTAATTCTTATGAAAAAGATTGTTTATTAACAGTTTCAACTGATCTGATGGATATATTAATAGGAATGCCACCGCATATGACTGTATAATGTATTGTCTACGTTGCTTAGGGTCACAGGGGGGCACTTACCAGCAGAAACCTGAAAGTACTTATAGTTAACGTTGATCAAATGTGACTATTTAACAGAGCTATAAGCAAGTTCAATAAAAGTGTCTTGTTACTGCTGTGGATTTGCAAAATTATATTATTATGATAATGATAATTGATTATATATAATTAAATTATAAAATATTATATTTTTGCAACTTTTAATATTTTTGTCACATCCAAGCTTGTTTGATGTGCTGCTGAGTTAAGTTAGAGTTCGAGCTGAGTTGTTTTGTTTCTTTCTCCTTGCTGCCAGGTGAGCTCGGTTTGATCACAATGGGAAAAAAGTCATGTTAAAGTCATTGAGCGGAAGACTCAGTCACAGGTCCCTCTTCAGCATGAGCTTTCTGTCCCTGATGTGCTGGAGAAAGATCTTCCCTCTCTGCTCCACCATGTGGATGAGAGGCCTGAGACCTCTGACCCCACCTTGGCTGTCCCAGAATTCCCTGTCTGTGTAAAGGGACCGTAGAAGAAAACTCTCTAGACACTCAGACTGGAGAATTGACACTGCTTTTTCTGGAAACCTGAGGGGACAAACAGCATTTGGTTAGATTAGGATGATTGTATGTTTTTTTTTGTCTGGGAAAAAATACTAAATGCATCTTTAGCAGAACCCAGAGACTGTAATTCATCACATGTCACAATAAAGACAAAAAGACAGGACTAGGGGTGTCCCCATACCTTTTTTTCCCCAAGCAGAGTACAAGTATGAGTACTTAAGTTTTACTACGAGCCTATACAGAGTACTGGTAGTACAGTAGTATTTTTACTGTCAGTGGGTTCCTGGTTTGAAGGCAGGGGTGGCACCCTGGAGTTTGCATGATTCTCCCTGTGTATGCTTATGTTTACTCCAGCTTGTCCATGTTCCCCTCATGGATTAAGATTCATTGGAGACTCCTATGTGTTTGAAGAATAATAATTATTAAAGCTGGCAAGCAGCGACGACGGGGCCTGAGCACGTGCGCATGTCGCAGTATGCGCTGGATACTGGCCGAGGCGCACCGCACAGCACAGCTGTCAAGTGTAGAGCAGGTCATGGGAATCCCATTTATATGTATAAGACAAACACACAGGCAAACTTATGGAGAGCAGTCATTGCTAAAGTAACAGAGAGTCCTCAAACTTTGAGGGGTCGCCACGGCATCTTCCTCTCAAAATGTCCGACTTCCTGTGGACATGGCACCATGGCGTCAGGAGACTTTTTTGTGCATCTGGGCATGTCGAAGGCGTGTACTGGAGGAGTTTGATCATATGGAAGGCGTGGAAACAAAGTGCGGTTTTCAACTACCAGCAGGTGGTGCTATGGGTGAGTGTCACTATGAGCATATGTACATGTTCAGGCCGGGTCCAGCGTCCACGCTATGACGTTTGGTCAGGATCAGACGATGTTTACACTTTGTGTTTTGTGGCCAACACTGGTAAGTCGGCCAAGTTTGAGACGGCGACACGGCCACACCCCTCAGAAGTTGGAAAGACTTTTGCCAATGTAACCTGGACGTGTGTCCCTCTCTCTTATGGAAGATCTAGGCTGCTGGCCCGCGTATAGTATCTACAATATCTTAATCTAAGGTCTGTATCAGAAATCTTACCATACAGCTCAGAATTATCACAGGTTTACTCAAATTGACATTCACTGATCTTCTAGATTTGGGAAAGGAGACTGGCAGTAGCAGACTCTGCAAGGGAGTAAATAAGACCCCCAACCCACACAACATACAGGACCACAGTTTTATGGAAAGTAGAAAACTATCTTTATGTAAGCATCCTTCTCAACTTCATTTACATTCTGTCAAAGCAGAAATATCTCCATGCAAAAAACTCAAATATACCACAAAAGAATAATTGAAGTAACCAAAATAGATGTAAGACAAAAAATATATATTTTTTTCAATACCTCATAAAAATAAATTAAGAAGAAACACTTGGTTCTAGGAGAAAAAAATAATAAATGTGGTACCACTTGACAGTTTCTCAGTTATACTCTTTTAAATTCACTTAGAGTTGCTTATCTTTTCCGCCTGAACATGTTTGCTTTGACTGTCCCTTGGTTCTCAACCTTCACCTATTTTAATTTTTTAATCTAGGGCCCAAGAACCAAAAACAACCTGAGTCTCAGGCGGAATAAAGTAGCAAAAAAAAATTGATAAAGGCTTCTCAATTGGGTCTCCTTTTGTTTGGGTTCCTACTGCCCTCCTAGTACGGCAGCATCTCCACCTTGACGTCCTGACATGCAGAAGACATCCACGAATAGCAAATAAGTCCTGGACCACAATGAAGCAGTTCTTCACACGGCATAGACAGAATTGTCCATAAACAAAAAACAGTCTGCACACAAGTATGCAGAACAATTAGACTTCCACACTTCTTAAATGTCTTTTCCCCTTAATGTTTTTGATTTTAAAATAAAAACAAATTGCATTTTAACTAATAAAACCATACATATGAATGAAATATTCCCCTTTTTTTAAAACACATGAAATGAATACAGGGGGTCCTCGTGTTGCGACGGTCGCGAGATACGACGTCTTCATGGTAACGACACATCTCCCGTGAACTTCCTTGTTTCGGCTTAAGCGGTTTTCCCAGTAAATATGTACAGACTTCGCACGGGAACTAGTTGGTGAGCGCTCTCTCTGTCTCTCAGCGCGCCTGCCGGCTCTCTAACACCTCCACAGCACAGCAAGGCTACTCTGCCTTGTGTTTACTTATGTGAAATGGCTGGCTGGCTGGCCGTGGACACAGATGGGTTCGGGATTGTGGCAATACCGTAGGTTTATTCACAACACAGGGTCTACACGGTTTATATCAGAAATCTAAAGGAAATTCTCATTACACTCGCGATATCAACCCCTATGGTGTGTCAAGAGGGACAAAAGGAAATTCACCATAATAAACTCTTATTTTAGCGTGGTATTATAGCGACATCTGATTGACCAGAAAACCGACAAGCAAATGAGCAGACACAAGACCTGGCACAACGTACGGTAAGCGTATTGCATAACTTCCTTTAAAAAAAAAAAATTCAAAATTCAAATTTTATTTGTATAGCCCATATTCACAAATTACAATTTGCCTCATAGGGCTTTAACAAAGAGTACAGGGTGTGACATCCTCTGACCTACACCCTCAACAAGGGCAAGGAAAAACTTCCAAAAAAAAAACCCTTTTAACAGAGGGAAAAAAAACGCAGAAACCTCCAGGAGACACGCATGTGAGGGATCCCACTCCCAGGGATGGACAGAAATGCAATGGATGCCACGTGTACACAACACTTTAACAACATGACTTATAATTATTAATTATACAAGTAGAATAATATAATATAATATAATATAATGGTGGTAGTGGTGCGTTGAATGCGGAGCTGAATCCAGGTCCTGCAGCTCCAGAGCATGTTCTACGATCAGCTGCCACCACAGTCAATGGTCCATAGAAGTGGCTGCACCTAGTACTGGAACAGTGGAGCACAAAGACTCGGGAGAAGAGGGTGAATTAGTAAAGTGCATTAATAAGACACAGATATACAGAGACACTACACTGGCTCCCTGTGAAATTTAGAATCGAATTCAAAATCATTCT
>JAFBJQ010000250.1:0-56714 GCA_016785345.1 Trinectes maculatus
ATGTGATGTGATTTCAGTGATGTGTGAGTTGATACAGAAATCAGAGTGAGTTGTACACACAGAGAGTGGGAAAATATTACTATTGTTCATTAGAAGAATCATTCTTGTTTGTTTGTTTTTCAAATCCCACTCTCTGATGACACTCAAAATACTTTGGTTGTAAACAATGGCTTCAAGAGTTTCATGTTCCATGACAAAGTCATGATGCAACCTACAGAGCGTCAGAAGAATCATTTTTATGGCCCGTAAAATGAAAATAAAATTTGTGTATAGTTTTAGTAATTTATATTTCTCTGAAAACATGTACAACACACGAGCCGTTTGTAAAATCTCCAAACATCTCTGATACCCTGACATACAACAAGGCTTAAAAGCTCTAATTTGCAGTTTAAAAACATTCAAGGTATTCAAAGGGTAGGGCCACGCAATCCGGATTTAGACTTGCAAAGCAAAAACTGACCTTGATGGAACTCATTACAATTGTTTGTATTTACTGTGACAGTGATAGGTTGACTGAAATGGTTTGGTTTATGCAGAGAAAACCCATAGTCAAAATACAGTGATGCAATGGCAGCAGGCAAATTTAGTCAATCAGTCAAAAAGACATTGTTCAATGCAAACATTTTTATCAGTCACAGGGTTTGTAGCCATGCTCTTTAACCTAGATAGAAGTACAGTCAAAAGCACATGACTATGATAGCCGAGAACATTTTATTACATTTAGATGTCCAGTAAACAAATTGAATGTTTGCTTCAGCTTTAAGTCCTACTGCAATGTAGGAGAAATAAATAAATGATACAGGCATTTACACTCTGTGATCGCTTCCTAAAAAGTGAAAACACACCCACATACAAGCACAAAATTAAACCCCTGAGTTACCAGCAGGGGCTCTTTTGTGTGGCTGTTATGCAGGCTCAGTGGGTGTCAGCTCCAGCCATGTGCTCTGTTCAACACAAGAGGGATAATCTCAGAAGCTGACCAAGCAGCAAATAAATTCTGTGGGCACTGCTCTGAAGTCACACTCTGCTGTTGCTGCTGCAGCAACGACACAGGGCACTGCTGAGCTGAGCAGCTCCTCATCGAGTCAGTGAACAGGTCGACCAGAACATTTCTTCAGCATGAAGCCAGCATAACAGGTACAGAGAAGGTGTATGAAACAAACAGTAGCCAGTTCAGGGACACTGTGGATAATTGGATATGTGCACTTGTGTAGATGAACTGGGATTTAACACATACGGAAGAGAAAAAAGGAGAAACACACCTACAGTAAAGGAGACTGAGGGAAAAAAAAAATCTGATGCAAGAAGACAGGAAAAGAAAAACGCAAACCCGTTTGTTAATAGGAAACGGCGGGGGAGGAGAATGGAAAAAAAACATAGAAGGGGGAGAGAGTGCTTGTACGGTACAACTGCTCCTGTGTTTCAGGTGTGTGCTTTACAGCTGGTAACTAGGCAGGGATGGATCTGCTCTCATGGGAATATGGGGGAGTGACTTAATCGGCAACAAATACTACAGGAAAAAAATCACATAGAAACCACACCGTTTTACCCCCATGCAGTCACAAGCTCAGACAACGCAGCATTACAGGTCTGCCATTTCCAGGAATAATTATTAACCCAGATAACCGAATTCATATCAACATACATGGAAACGATTCTCGCTGAAATGGCTTCTGTTCTCCGCCAGACTCTGGGTGGACTGTAAAAACACTTATGGAATAACTGGTTGGGTAACAATGACCAGAACTGGCGCTGATTCATAGTGATTTAATTCTTCACTGAAAGGACTACAGACTGAACTGCCTCAAAGGTAACTAACCTTGCCCTGTCTTTGGCTATTTTGAGTCTGGTACTTTATCTGCATGTTTGACATTTGTTGTAGAGAGATATAAACATGTTGGTAGATATGACCCTAAAAATGAATGTTTGAACGCAAAACTAGTTTTATTTAAATAGTTTTGGGAATTACAAATACATTTGTTTATAGGTTTTCCTCTAGGATTTTTTTAAACCATGGGGAAGGTAGCAGGGGGCAAAACTTAATAGCAAATAACAATTCATTTGTTACGTGTTCAAAATAAACTATCAATCAATCAATCAAATAATGCCTATTCTGTATTAGAAAATCAATTTATAACAAATTTATCCCGACTCAGGATTCTTTCTGTAATTCATCTAAAACATTAGGGTCGTCACAGGTTTGAACAAAGATGCATCAAACTTAACCAAGCTCAGGTACCTTTTCCTCACCCTGTATCATTTATTTATTTCTTTTTCAGTCAGAAAAGAAATGCAAATTTAGATCCCAGATTTATCAAACTGTGCGCATGCCGGATTCCACGCTCCTTTGCTTCATATGTCTGAGCTGCCTTGGGACACAACCATTTACTATGTCCCCCAGTAAACCCAAAGCTGCCATTGTTATTATTCCATCCTTTAGCACATGCTTTTCTATATATATGTATAATATATGCAAATATAACTGAAAATACATCCATGTTCATTAGGCCCATGTTTCAAAATTGTAATACTACTCCTACTGCTACTACTAATAATAATAATAACAATAATAATAATAATAATAATTGCTTTCATTTGTGATCCGACTGATTCCATCATTCTCAACCATTGCAATTCACTGCATTGAGTGTGTCACCAATGGACAAAACCTAAAAAACCTATTAGAAATGTGCATACGCCAGGTAAGAAGCTGCCGTGGTGGTCTGCATATTCTCACATTCATTTCACTCTTGATACATCTAACCGTGAGCGTGAAAGGTGGCATACACCACGCTTTTGTGCGTATGCAACGTTGATACATTAGGCCCCTGGACATAAACGTTCTTACAATTATGCACAAAATGAGATCAGTATGATCTGATGACAAATCTTTTTGAGCGAGAACATCACCGCCACATTTGCATGGTGGTGGATGCTTTTGCGGTGCTTTTGCAGTCGAACTGGTGGATCATCAAGGGTACTGCAGCTTTTTGGCACTTCTGCATAGGTTTCACTTTCTGGAGCCGGATGCTTCGTCCATAGTTATATATTGTCTATGGCCACAACAAATTACGTGTAGCAGAAACCTTTATACACGTCACACAGTAATTTACATAATGTGACAACAGTTTAACTGTCCAATATCATATCCTCCATTCAGTGTTTCAATGGAGAAGTGAGATATGTTCAAACAAAAGGATTTTTTATGCAACAAGTAACAGCGCACCAAATAAGAGTAGTTACTAGAGGGTCTTAATTATTCCCAAGCTCTACTGAAACCTTTTGGGTTTCCTCCTAATTACAAAACGCTGTTTGTTTGCTCCACGTTATCTGGTTGAACCTTGCACGTGTAGCCCCTGAGGACCTCCTCAGTATTTAGATGCTCTGCTTGTGAAGTAAGTCTCTATTTTGAAACACGGCTGTAATAACATTCATTATTGCCAACAAATATTTGTCAATTATTTAAATATCAATGAAAATAAATGAACATCAGTAAGTTAACCAATTTCACAAACACAGGAAATTAAAGAAAGCACAAGATTAATTAATTAAACAGTACTTATTTACATATTAAATATCCCTCACGGGTCCTAGACCCTTGTGAAAATAACCTTTAAAAAGAATGTAATTATTTTAACGAAATTTATCTGTATTGCAGGAATTTTATCTGTGGCGGTGCTGTCTGGAAAAGGTGAGGTGGGGCTATTATGACCCAGCTTGAAGCAACAAAATGCAGCTTCTTGTTGTGCCTGGGGATGAGTATTATTATCTGTTCATTTATTTACTTGAGGGCCTGGAGCCTAACAGAGCCCAAGCCCCTAGAGCCTTCTGGTTGCAGGTCTTTTTCCACTGAATGTAAAGCTGTCCTGCCAGTTGGTGAGAAAGGAGCAGAATGGTCCCGACATGACTGCCAGGTATGTTCTGTTTTTCTTCCTTTTAATTCTCACAGAGAATTCAACTAGTTGTTCATTATTACTGAAGACCAAGTTCACAAAAGTGTGAAATAAAAATGAATCAAGTTTCTTAAAAAACTGTTGAAAATTTCTAGTTAGGATGTTTATAAAAGATAAACACATAATTTTTCCATCTGCAGTTGGAAAGCTATATTCTGGGTAATCACCTGCAGTGTTCCAATCTGACCAGAGATCTACACTTCATCACAAGACCTCTGAGCCGTGTGGAGGAAGACTACCCTATAGCATTCATTGTGACTGTTCACAAAGAGCTGGAGCTTTTTGTGCGCCTGCTGCGGGCTATTTACATGCCACAAAATGTCTACTGTATTCATGTGGATGCTAAGTCTCCATGGCAGTACCAGGCAGCCATTCGAAGGCTAGTCAGCTGCTTTCACAATACCTTTCTCTCCAGTCGCAGTGAACTGGTGACCTATGCTGGGTTTTCCCGCCTGCAAGCAGATCTGAACTGCCTGAGGGACCTGGCGAAGTCCAAGATAGGGTGGAAGAAGGTAGTGAACCTATGTGGACAGGATTTCCCTGTCATGAGCAACCTGGAACTGGTGCAGTATATGCAAAGCAAAGAGTGGAGGGACAGGAACATGACTCCTGGCATCAAGCAACCAGAGCATATGAGGCACAGGACGGAGCTGCAGCACACCGAGATCGTAGGGTCACACGTAGTTCCTAAAGGGTTGGGGAAGGGTCCTCCTCCACACAATCTGCAAATTTATTTTGGAACATCCTACTACGCTCTCACGAGGGCCTTTGTATACTTTGTTCTGAAGAGCCCAATAGCTCAGGACCTCTTAGAGTGGTCCAAGGACACATTCAGTCCAGACGAGCACTACTGGGTGACACTCAACCACATCAAGGGTAAGCTATACTTTTAAATGGCGTACTGCCCACTACTACCTTATGCTAACATAACTTTTATCCTAACTCTACAGCAAAAGTCCTGTTACAGAACTATTAATTAGTAACTTGTGTGTAATAGTAATATTTAAACAAAAAGAGATGCAAGTCATACAATTTATGCATCAAGGTCAAACAGCATATGTGACTGTTTTTCTGTGTACTGGCTCATTGACTGTATTGTTATGGCAGAGCTCAGGGTGTAGTACAGTAAAAATGTTTTTGTACCCCAGTGGCAATTTGGCTGCAGCCTGCAGTCAACAATAAATATGAAAAATTACATAAAAACGACTGAACAAAAATGCAAAGACAAAAAAATCAAGTACTCACGACTCAGATTAACACCAGACTATTTTGTTATCAAAATGTCAATGCCAAAATCAGAGATCAGTAGAAAAACTGATTTCTGAAAAAAAAACCTGTAGAGGACACACCAAGTCACATTCAATGATTATTACAAACCAAAGTAAAGGAAATGGGTTCCCCAAGCTTTCCTTTAAAGAAGCATCCAAAGCAGTCGCCCACGTTGCGGATGTAACAGGCCCAAATAGGGCTAAGTAAGCCCAACTGAATTAGGCTGTACACTACTGTTTCATGTTATTTGATTATATGTTCATAGATGCCCCGGGCAGCCACATAAATGGCGGTTGGGAAGGAGCTATCCGGGCAATCAAGTGGAGGGATCAAGAGGGCACGGAGCATAATGGCTGCAAAGGTACAGTACATCAAAGCATGTCAATTAATGAATGGACTGCTTGACTGATTATTGTACTGCAAGGCTTATTTATAGTCTATCTTATCTCGGAATAAATGAAATGTTATTTTCAAATGTACAAAAAGTAAAGTAAAAAAAAGTTATTTAAATTCGGTTTTGTAATTTACAAACAAGTGATTACTGCAAAGGGAGTACATTTTGGTGACAATCTTAAACATGCAAATACAAACGAGTACTAATTAATACTCTATTTATTACAGTTACCCACCTTAAACTGTGTTGTTTAAAATGAAAAAAAAGTCTCATTACATCTTGTCTAGTCCTTGTTTGGCTCTTTGGATCCTAACAGGATTATACAACCAATAATACCTACGGCAACACAAGATTTTCTAATGAAAAGAACTGATAAGATGATTCATCAGATAGGGTGTACTCTCTAAGTGGTTTAGTCTGAGTTTCATATGCCCCTGCTGAGGGCTGGGAAAAAATCCAAAGAGTTTCATCCATTAGTATAATACAAAAACCTACAATGGGCTCCAAAAGTCTGAGACCACTTTCCCATAAAAAATTGTATGTAATTTTCCAGGGCTTTATGTACGGGACATCTGCATCTTTGGAATGGCGGATCTGCCTTGGATCATTAACAAGAACAGCATGTTTGCCAATAAATTTGAGGCAAACACCTTTCCTGAGGCACTTGACTGTCTGGAGCTGTGGCACAGAATGAAGGTGCTAAGCCAGTCATCTGTTCCCATAGACCCATCATGGCTGCTAACAGAGAGCAACTCAAGCCACATCAACTAATTCAACAGCATGAACTTGCTGTTGATATTATAAGTCAAGGTTACATGCAGTTCAGATTATCTCAATTTGTTTACTGGCCGTGAATGTCAAAGTTATAAGCAGTACAACTAAACTGTGAACAAAGGGACGATGCACTGTACACTTCTGACTACTAGAACTACTGTTTACATTTATGCTTGTCTATTTATCTTCCTAATAACCATGAGAATGTCTATTTGTCAAAGAATGGAAATGTCGTTACAGTAAAGCAACGCAGTTAAAGCAAAACTACATAAAGACTTCTATTAAGAATCATACAAGTAAATAACCATGAGGACATCTAAACGACACAAAGTATTCAATGAACTCATGTATGTGCACCACATATAATTTATTTTCAGTAAATATTTTATATTGTTTAATGTAAAGCCATTCAATATATTGTTCAGTGTGATAAAAACAGTTGCTGGTAATTTATTGTTTCTTATTAACTACCAATAATGCACTTCTTTTAATTAATTCATGAGTTGCACGTGTAAAAATAAAGAGGTAAATCGTGTTTGTCGGTGGTGTTTCTGGTAAAGTCATAAAAATGAATCGGCTCTGAAAAACTCCCATCAACAGATACAACCGCCGTGACAGATCATGACAGGACAGCACCCATCACCATTTTACTGGCACGGCCAGTTTCTATCAGTTACATTAACACGAAAGGGATGAGTCAACCAGGACGAAAGCATCGAAGAAATTATGCTCACCTTGTGGCAGATTTCTGTCTTGACCTCCTTTAGAGCGCGGTCAGAGAAGACACAGCCACAGGTTTGCAGGTAACAAAACCTGAAAAGGAAGTATAGAATATATTTATAATCTAATTTCTGCTGCTTTTACCAACACAAAGTGAAAAGTGAAACTGTAACTGAGCTTGTATTTCTGTATTGTACGTTGCTTGCATTGTTAAATCTAAAGTAACTTCCAATATCTTTTATCAATATTGCTTACTCAAACATAAATGTGAAAGTCATACAAGCGAAGGAGTCAAGACACAGGTCACGTAAGAAACAGATGCCCATAGCAATAACACTAATACATATGGCCTGGATTAACTGGCATGTGATCTACAACAAACTGACTCTAGTAGGACTATAACTTTAGTCTCATTTGATGAGCCGAGAGAGTTAAGACTACATTCTAACAGTTTCACAAAACTGACCTTTAAAATAATCAGAGAGCAGTTTAAGCAAATTCTTCACTTGTGCACAAACATTTTGTAATTCTACGGTTGATGTTTTTACCTGTGCTTCCCGTTCATCTCCAACCCAACAACAGGGCAAATAAACATGCCACAATGAATGTCCTCATAACGGTCTCCTTTAGAATTTCTCCTCTCTCCTTCCCACTCTGGATTATCTGTCAAGTTCAGCTCCTTTATATCCTAGAGAAGTATATGAATAAACATGCACAGAATCAGTTTTATTGGCCATGTATGTGACAACAAACTAGGAACTTGACTCCACTACTTTCTCTCATGGACACAAACAAACAAGGTAGAAAAACAAAATACAAGTAAACAAGTAATGGATTGTTGAGTGCACTGAATGAGCAGCAGCAGATAGTGCACTTAGGAACATAAATACAGAGGATCAGTTTAGCGGCGTACAGACAGACAAATAAAGACAAAACGAAATGAACCTGTACAAGCTCAACAAACAAGTAAATTCAGACATTTAAAAATAGAAAACATTGGGAAAAAACATCACTGACTTCACTGTACCTTTATTCCACGAATATGTGCAACAGCCTCAGCATTGGGTCTGTCAGCTGATTTGTCCAGAAGATATTCAATGACAGCATCTTTATTATAGAGCCTGAAAAACAGCATAGCTCTGATGTTTAGAACATAGTGTAATCGAATGGGTAATGAATGGGTATACAATGCTGAGGCGAAAATCTCAATGGTTTGCCAGTTACACTGAGATTAGCTGAAATGCACACACTGACGCTACTTCATCATTCGGTGTCACATTATCAAGCCATATAGTTGTAATAAAGCAGGTGATTAAGTCTTTGTGAGAAAGGAAATAGAATTAGCTCATACCTCCCCAGGTCACAAGAAACGATGGGGCGTCTGAGTTTTTCCTGACTCAAGGCACAGTACTTCCATTTGGCCACCAGCTCTGCATTTTTATCAACCTAGAAACACAATTCAAACGCCCAAATCAAAAAATTACACTGAGGGATTGCTAAGTCAATATTTCCCTTATGTTTCTCAGGACCTATGTCACAGCGTTACATGCTACATCTAAATACCATCACGGATAGTTTGAAGAGACATTATGTTAGCAACTGCAAATATGGGCAAATCACTACTGCCAAATAGAATTCCTTGTTAAAAGATATACGTATAGTTAATATGCAATGTTGTTGGTAATTTATCTTTGTCTTCCTTGGCAAATCCTCCAAATGCTTATATTTTACGAGCCCACCGCTACCTAGCTGCTTAGCCTTCTAAATGCGTAATTTATTTGAATAGGGTAAGCTTGCTGTCGTTAAAGCTAAATTAGGTTACTAAATTCGCTTTCTAACGATATTTAATATTTGTTTAAGCTAAACGGCAACATTAATTTGATGTTCACGTGCTAGCTAGCTAACAGTTAGCAGTCAACAGACAGCTTTCCAAAACATCGCCCTAGGTAAGGAGGTAAAATGTCGGAAAACAAACAAACCTTCTCGACTTTTTTGGGGCCTTTCACCAACTCGTGTCTTTTAGGAATCGTGCCACCATCACAACCCATCGTTACTGTCGACTTGTGAAGTTTAGTAACCCAGTTAATTCCCGGTGAACACAGCTAAGCGCCTAGTACTAATGTTACATGCCGAGTCGAAGCTTCGACACACAGGAAGTTTCGAAGCCTGCTTCCTCAATGGCGAGTGACATCACCGATGACGTATGCACCCTCAATATTTCAGGAAACTATTCGAGTGCGCTTTTACATACATGGTACAATTCAAATGTCCCCTTGGTACAGCATGAGGGAATATAAAAAGAGATTTAAATTAAATGTCTTGAATAAGGGTATCTAAGGGTATTTATCTGTGAAGATAAAGGATGCCATTCGCGAGGGAGTACAGTTTTGGGCCATAAGGAGATTTCATAAGTTTGAAGGAATACTTGTACTGTGTTTCTAATTCGTTTTTATGAAGAATTTGCAATAGTTGAAATGAAAATAAAGGTTTTGACCAGCAGGGGGAGTTGAATGTTTTTGAAGGCAGACGCCGAGAGATCCGCAAATATCGCGAGAGGTGTGATTGGTTTGGGTGTCGCCCTCTAGATATCGGATGAGCAAAACAAAAAAACCTTGCGGAGTATTTTGCTGCTTCTGCCACGGTGTGGCAGCATCACTCCAAATACAAATTTATCAGTTTATTTTCAGTCAAAAAGCCTTGGTAACAACTGCCACACAAGTTGAGATCAAGTGGAAATTTACTGCAAGAATAAAAAGGGGAAAAACATGAATTAAAGACAACATAATAAAATATACTTACTCAGCAGCTATTCAACAAAAACTATCATTGAAATTAATCTCAGTACAATTTTTCCTTTTTTTTCTTCACATTACACAGAATTGTACGAGCTTCTATTTATTTGATAAACAAGTGAATGCAAGATAACAAGAGCATCTATTAGAGTGTTAGGGAGAAATAACGGGGTGAAAACAAGGTTTTATGGTACGTTCACATCACTACTTAATTATAGAATGGTAATTAAGAAACATTTATTAAAATTGTAAGGAGCTGTGAGCGAATGATCTGGATTCTTGCCAATGAAAAGCTGCTGCAACAAATGATTTTGACATAATTTAAAAAATATTCTACGTGACGCTATTGTAGCTGTGACTGTAATTATGAAAAACACATTCACCCACATCACTCTCCTACTGCCCCTCCATCTATTAAACATTTTAAGTCATCCATTAAACCCAGGACTAGTAAGTGACATTAGTCAGGCTTTCAAGCTTATAGTGAGAGTGGTCTAAAGATGAAAGTTTCCTTGGAAGATAGTTCAATGAGTGCTAATGAGATCTGTTTCCTGTGCCTTGCAGGCTGCAGATTAGTTTACTATCGATGGCGCTGTCCAAGAGCGACCATTAGTTTGGGGAATAGGCTACCCCACTGGAGACATCTCTGGCAGCCTGACTGATTATCTTCATGGAGAGGAAGACTGAATAAAAACATACGGGCGGACTTAATTTTCACTGAAAAAAATGATTTTAAACCACTCTGCGCTCATCACCCACAAACAGCTGTTGCCGCGGTTTACAAAATGTAGCCAAATGAACAGATATCAACATTAAAACGTTTCTCCATTTTGCCTGTTGGTTCGATTGGTTCTTCCTGTAAATTATAAATTGTGTTATGTGTCTTATTGAATTTCCCCCCTTTCTCACACAGAGCTAAATGTTTAGTATGGATTTTCATTAGAGACATTGGAGTGAAAGCTCTGTTAGCAAACTATCTTTGAGAGAGCGAAGGGCCCCAAGCTGGTAATGCAAACCAACACCTCAGGAACGTGAAATGCACAATGGCCACTGGAACAAAGGGAGACAATGTGTGTGAGAACAATGGCCTACTATACTCGTCTTAAATATTTAGCTGTTGTCAAATGTTGGTCCATAGGTTTTAGTGTTCATTTTAGCTCCTAATCTACCTGATGCCTATGATTTCACAGAAAACTCCATAGGGATGTCTAAGATGAAAAGTTACACATTATGTTTATTTTGCTCCTTTTATCTATACGCAGCCATAGTTTTATTGTAAGTGAATCAAATGTATCTACAACTGCACGTCGCTGAAAAAAAAATGTTGCACTGTGTCTGGGGTGCCAGATAAACCCAAAAAAATGCCTATATTTATGCAGTGTGTCACTTGATTCAGTAACTTAAGGTTGATTATCTGTTGCAGACACCATGTTCATTTTAAATGGAGATAATTCCAACTCATTCAAAATACTACGATGCTTAGAAAATGAGGTTATAATTTATGTAATCTTTATCATCTGAGATTTAAATAAACCACAAAAATATTAGAAGACAAATTGAAAAAATGTCGGTGTCACAGAAAATGTGCCATTGCCAGTCGATCCTGACTGTACTGATCACATATTCTCTAAACAAATTGTATCTTCACGTGGTGCTGCCCAGCGCGGCTGACCTATAGAAAACCCCAACTACTACCCAGGGCCTATCCACCCTAATGTTTATACTTCCATGATGAGTCCAGCCTGCCCAATCAGAGTTTCACTGACTGGCCTTCAACAGAAACCGTATACATCTTAACCATCCCAGCCATCCGAAGCAGCCAGAAGAGACCACGGCTGCATTAATTGCAATAACCAGCCATGGTATTGCACCGAGTCCAATGCATTTAGCGTCTCTAATTGGGGAGGAATTGCTTTGTTTACATTGGCTCTGGTTGATAGAGCTGGACCCTTGGCCTTCCAGCCAACCGAGCTAAAGCTCGCTGAAGGAGGAATCTCAAAGTGCCTAGTCCCTGAGATCACTCTGGGCAGAACTGGAAGGGAGGGGACTTATTTAAACACAGAGCAGAGGGTTATTAACTCAGATTCATCAGGGAAGATGTAAGATTTTGGCAGGAATTTATTTAGTATGCATTTCATTATCTCTGCTAACTAGAGTGATGTAAATCTGCGAGGGGGGTCAAATGATTACTTTTCCCTGAATATAGTTCTTGTTTCCAAAAGGGCCAATCTAGCAGCACTGGGGGATTTTTTTTAATGTACCAGAGATACATAACTTTTGCCTAGGTTACAGCTAATGGATATTTCTATAAATAATTAATCACTTTCTCTGATTATAATTATTATTAATGTTTTAAAATTT
The DNA here is from genome assembly GCA_016785345.1 of Trinectes maculatus. Classification (NCBI taxonomy): domain Eukaryota; kingdom Metazoa; phylum Chordata; class Actinopteri; order Pleuronectiformes; family Achiridae; genus Trinectes; species Trinectes maculatus. The sequence continues at coordinate 12,264 of JAFBJQ010000250.1, forward strand.
ATAAACCGTATGACAACATAGAAAAATCCCATAAAGATGGAATAATCTTTCGTTTTTGATTTCAGAATGTTGATGAAGTGATACCAAGACATCCGATATCACTAATTTAAATTCAACCAACACCACAACACTTCCCCTTAATTAAAATTATTTAAGCTTTTAATCATCAGTAATCCAAACGCAAGTTCATGGACCTAACAGAAATCTAAAACCCTGGAAAAAGCACATCACATCCAAAGAGTGCAACGAGTTACCACACAAACCAGTTGAGCACAATTATTTTCACATTCCTTTTCCTGTTTGTGTTCAATCTCACGTAACTAAAATTATGTCAGTTGGAAACATTGCCAACAACAAATTTTTCTACCGTCTTTGGAGTGTCAGTAGTCCGCTTGAGCACTTGCCATAGGTTGATTTTTGATTGTATTGTAAAATACCCCTCGTGTTCTGGTCATAAACAGGGCCTTTGAACAGAACGTGTGTTTTTAATCTCATTGCTTGTATGATCAGAATAAAGTCCCAAATTTAACCAGATTAGAATTTATTATTTTGGGTGATTCCATTTGGATTTGGAAACAAAGCAAATGAGTAAGCAGGAGGGAAATCAGGCTTTCTCTGCATTTCAGAGCTTCCATGACTATGACTGATGAAGAATAACAAGCCCAATGTTGCCATGATTCCTCCAGCAGATGATTGTGGACCGTTTTTCCTTGTTGCGTCGGCCTACTGTGTGACAGTTTTAATCCACCGGCTGTGCTGAAGTGTGCAACTCAACATTTGATTTACCACAAACTTCAAGAGCCACTGGGGCCTTTTGTGATACTGGCCAAACCACAATGCAGACCCATGCACCAGCAGACGCACATAACACACACACACACACACACACACAAAGCCCACCTGGATGCATTTTTTCCATCAGCCGGTTTCTGATTAACTTTTCCACTGTGGCAAACCAGAGTGAACACCCGCAGACAACATACCCACAAACAGATAAAGGGATACATACATGCACACATGGCTCAGATATATGCACCCACTGTCTGCATAAACAGACAAATATCGGACACGCTCTCATTTGATCCATAGTTCCTCTTTGATGGCAGCATGTAAATGTCTCCATACATCAGCGGAGCCTATATGAATGGAACAATTGGTTGTGCACTGGCAGCGCAGACTCAGTCACATCTCATTAGCTTGAGGGGAAGCCCAAAAGGTTCTGACAGCATCCTGGCTGTGACTGGCGTGGACCCGGGTGATGGGGACATACCTGTGGCTGCCTTGTGTACTCTGTGGCCACGTGGTGAGGACTAAGAACACGTAGCAGCTGAAGCCTGGCAGCAACGGGAGCGAAGGTTCTGGGTGTATGCGCGTCATCAGCAATAATAAAACTCACTCTCACTTTGTTTTTGCTGTTTTATTATTACACTCGCACCATGGCGTGGCGTGCCCTCCCCTACCCTCCACTGCCCGCACACACTCACATTACACAGACGTGAGGGGAAACAGTGGGTGGTTCTGTGATGAGTTCAGTGCTAAATTTGAATGCTAACCAAAGGTCCATTAAGAAACCCATAGACTTTATTACCTTTGGAGGCTACCTGCCTCTTTTTATGCTGTGTTAAGTTAAGCAACAGTTCTATCACCTATATAATCTTGTATTTGGAAAGAAAACAAATTAATTTTTAGTTTTCTTATCCAAAAATTTAACTACTTTTTAAATGACTTTTAATATAAAATATTTCTTATATAAAATATAAGAGATTTGCATATAAAAAATATGGGGTGCGTCGTTTTCAGCATAACTGTGTGTCCATTGCAGGGCAAGACGTTCAATCAGTGATGTCCTGAAAGAGTCTACAGCTTTTTTTTTTATTCCGTCTCTTCCTAGATGTGTCTCTGAGGGGTCTTTGGAAGAACATATGTTTTTAATAAGGGTCTTTGCGTCTGGCCTTGCATAAATGTTTAGCGCCGTTCCTTCTGGGAACTGGGACCAATCTTTACAGTGGAGGCTAATCAGCTGTAAATTCTCCTTTAAAAGGGAAAAGGAAGGCATGGAAGGAGTTAATAATCTCCGCGGCCCACCTTGCACTCTTGTCTCACCGTGTATTCCGTCTAAGTATCTCTTTCTCATGCAGACATGCACATATAGTACACGCGCCTCCCTGTAGAAAATGAAAGGAGGTGATGATGACAAAAAAGAGAGAGGGGAAAAGCTTGAGGCTGTGACAAATGATCTAATAAACAGGTAGAGAGATTACAGGCTAGGTGCCCGCTGGGAGAGGAAGTGGGGCAGTAAATATCTTTTAAAAGCTGTCAATAAATTTGCAGTGTTGAGTCGAGAGAAGGATCTCGGGCTGGGGCCACAGAGGCCGGGCTCCTGTGTTGGGTGGATACTTGGCTGTGAGAGCGTCTGCTGTGCCAAAACATTCGGAGAAATGTGTACTAAACAAAAACCTGCTGAATTTGTGCTCCGAGCTTATAAAGCAATATAGAGGTGGCGAAAAAAAGGAATGGAGTGGCAATAAAATCAGAGATAGAAGTAGAATTAACACCATTAGCTACAAGATTAAAATAAGAACATACCCGAAATATCACATAATTGTGTGTAATTGTGACTTGTATTTGTTTCGGGATGCAGGTTTGGAAAGTATGACTGGGCCATTGTTTGTTTTCTGTCTTCAGGCTTGTTAACGAGTGATGATAGGAGGCGATGATGAGTCGCTCTGCCACCGCAGTTGGCAGGGGACTCTGTCGGAGTCTCATAAAGTTCACTGACACCAGGCTGTCTTTCCCACACCTCTCAAACACCCTTGTTACTCAGCAGCTCAATTAAAGCTGATTTAAGGGTTCACCTGTGTGCCTATTGGCAAATGCTGCCCCCAGGGCGGTGCTTCTGTTTGACTGACACGTTGATGAGATAATGACAGGCAGCCACAGGTCTCACCCGCAGTCACCTGTTGGAGCCCTTCAACGCTGATTGGTCCATTATCCAAGGTAAAGCCGAGTCTCCAGAAACCTGTTAAAAAAAAAGTTAGTTCTGACAATATGATTACAGCATAGTGTAGTTGTGATGAATTATTGTTTTCTGATTACCTTACCTTTTGACTCCGGGTTGTTGTAATTACCAGGGTTATTATCCTGGACAGGCCTAATTCACCTCTATTAGCATAATAAATGTTAAGCTGTTCTCATGTTTACAGTGGATAATTGCTGGATATGCAAACGGATGAATTAAAGGCGAGGTCCAAAAATAAAGTCAAGAGGTTGGAATGGTGTGGCGAAATCATACTTCTACCTGGAAAACTGAACAACTCAGCAATAAACCCTCTATTTCTCCTGTTAATAGGAATCATGGGACATTTCCGGACCTCCCAGTCAACAGGGGAGTTGACTGAGATTTCACTGATGTGTTCACAAGTGAACATTCATTTTCTCTCTCTTGAACATAAGATCAAAAGATCGCATGCGGCCACCAGCACAACGCAATGTCCTGACAACATGTGAGAAAAAAGCAGGTTATTGATACTTTGTTTAACACCTTCATCCTCCCGCTCAGAAAAAGGATCCTCTTATAGGTTTTTGTTTGGTAAGCAGAGGGAACATCCTCGAGTTGCTCCTGTCCTCCACTTCCCAGGTGGTTTCCTATCCTGTGGATAATGTTTCACCCGTTCCCTGACTGCATTGCTGTTGCTGCTAAGATGTTGTGTCAAGAGGTCCAAGACCTCTGAGCCATTTGAACACAGCCCACACTGCAAGCTTTTCCTCTGCACTATGTGTTAACAAGGTGTGCAACAGAAGTAGTAATAGTAGGGTTTTTTTTATATATTGTGATGATGTCATGATAGACATAGAGCTACTAGAAACAGCAAATATTTATGACTAATATAAATTCAAAATGACAGATCTAGCTACCAACAGTTCTTCATAATGAAATATTGGCAACTTGTTAGTCTGTAAGAGTTATAACATAAATCTGTGGTAAATCTCTGAGTCAATGCATTTTTGGCATTCTACAACAACAACAACAACAACAACAACAACAACAACAACAACAACAACAACAACAATAAAGGATACATTTCAATAGTTTTCACATTTCGAGGCCTAATTTTCAAGATCACTCGTCAAATTTAAAAAATAATAACAGAAGAAAAAAAAGAAAGCTTTCCTCCAAACGCATTTAGCAAAAGTGCAACTCCCAATTTTGAATGCTCACAGAAAATATGATGTTATATCATTCCAATATGTTGCCACAATTTCAAGATAAATCTACGTCTAAGTTCTGACCCGTCCCTGCCAGTCAAACTTGATCTAACCCAACATCAATGCAGCAGTCTTCCCTGTTTGCCCTTAAGACAGAATCGGCTAATAAATGCCATTCTTAATCATTCTTCAATCCCTCACCCACCTTTGGGTTTAATTTTGCCTAACTGTGCCAGTGATCGAGGTTCAAACCCTTCTGACATTTATTCCGACGCCCCTTGAAGCAGAAGCAGGCGCTACCAAACACACATCACTTCCAATCATCGTCACAACCTCAGAGTCCTCAGAGAACAAGTCGGCTGACTCTGGGTCTCCAGTTTCACCTCCGAAACTCCAAAGCAGAATTCCCTGGGATTCCCACTCCTTCTGACATGCTGTATCTTCTTCCTCCGCTGGCATGCGTGCGTTCTCACCCTAACGATAATCAAAAGTCAGAGAGCAGAAACAAAAATCACCGCAAGATGATATATGTTTTTTTTTGTTGTTGTTCTTTTTTCAAGCCATTATCTTTTTGATGGGCAATTGACTTTGGGAACAGGAGTGTGCGGGGAAGAGGGGGGTGAGGGTGGGGGCTAGAGTTAGTCTGTGCTTGCCAGTAAGAGCTCCAGGGGCTCCTGCCCTGTTCTGCTGTGATGCCGGCGTGCTGAGTTTGGCTTGGCTTGAGTCTCGGCACTTGATGGTTTATTCATATTCAGCGGTGCAGGACGTTTTGCCATGAGGTTCCTCTCACACTCAATATGTCTGCAAGAGAGTGACAGAGGGGAGGTATGATTCCCAGTTTCGCCTCATAGGACTTTAAAATGGTTCTCTCGCTCTCTTCTGGAGACTGAAACAGCAATAATTTTTTAAAATCCGCCCACATGACAGGTTTTCATCATTGCTCTCCAGAAATGTCGACGTTTTACATTGATCTTAACAAACAAACGTTTCTGCTATTAATTTCTTCAATAACGTCACCTCCTCGAGCCCAGTTTAGTTTCTAGTCCTCATCAACGTCAGGCCCATGAATTCCTGTGGCTTTCTGCACCTCTGAGATTCTGGAAAACGAAAGACGTTATACCAAATAAAGCGCATGTCCATCTTGCATCTATTGCGCTGACAATACTTCAGAATAGTTTGTAGCTTTGTATACATTCCACCCTCCTACGCCGTCATCCCCCATTCCCATAGTTTGCGTGTGCCCACAAACTGCACATAAATAAGACAACTAGGTAAACAACAGAAGAACTGAAATGCCTGATCGCCCATCAGTCATTGTGTCAGAGGCCTGCATTTATCAATTAACAGGCCACTTGCTATTCAAAAACAAACAACATCAACTTCCCCTGAAAAGCACAGTCAAAACAAGCGGCAAAGGCTGGCTTGTCCACACTGCCCCACTTAATCAAAGCCAGATGTCTCCTCAAAAACTATTTCTCTCTTTTCCTCACTGCACCCCTCTTCCCAAACGCTCCAAACCCCTTCCTTCTCTTCCCCCCGCATTCCCTTTCCTGTCTGAGACTGCGTGGACGGCTGGTCCTCGGCAGTCGTGATCTGGCACTGCGCTCGGCTCTCTGTCTGTCTTTCTGTCCTTTTCCCCCCCACCTTTCGTCTCGAGCTTTCCCTCCCTCCCTCCCTCTTCCCCTTCTCCCGAATCAGCATCTTGTCAAGCGGGCGTGGGCCCGAGGTTGACCCTGCGCAACATTCACAATCATTCAAGGTGAAAAATTAGACCCACATGGCAACCGCTGCCATTGAAGTATGTCCTGCAGAATAACTTCCACTTGATCCGCCGGCCCATTTAATGTGACGGTGATTTCGAAACACATGCTACAGCCTGCTTGTCTGGCTGAGAGCTGCGGACCTCTTTCTGTTTACTTTAGCATGAGCCTTGTCCCTTCAGTTACAGCTCCTCTTTGAAGACAACAATCTTGTGGCTGTCGACACACCATTCTCAGGCCGTCAGGGCCGGAGCCAGGCAAAGAGGGAATGCTAATTTACTTTTCCACCTCAACGCTGAGAGAAAACACCCTTTTGCCGGAGATGCTGAACAATATGGGCAGCGGTGTTCTGCTAAATGCTCTTTAGGGGGAAAACCTCCGGAGCTGTTCTTCCTACTTCTGCTGTGGACTATCTCCCCCAGCCCCTTTAATACGAGAGGCAAATAGCCCCCAGTGTTTTTCTTAGAGTCCAGGCACAACTCCGGACAGCTCAATGGGTCCTTAGAGAGCACCCAACAAAAGCACAAGGCAAAGTGTTTGAAGTCTGCACAGTGATTGGCACTAATTTACTGGCTTTTTACCCCCGTTATACACGTGCACTACATGATCTCGTAATACCTCGCAGAATCGGCAGTGATTTATTCTGCTGTGGGGAAAAAGGAACTGCTTTGTCAAAAGTGTCACATGTTCTGCTCTTAGTTTTTTTAAAAAAAAAAAGCAAAAACATAAATTCAGAGTCGTTCATTATGGAAACCGCAGCTGGCATCCAACAAAAACTAAAATTTTCCTTTGCTCCTTTCTTTCCTTTACAGTAGCAAAACAAAACAATGGCTTAAAGTAGTAAATTAGATTGTGCCTTCATTGTAAAAAAGAAAAAAAGCCAAGCACGTTTATACTCTGACTGTGCCTCGGTTTGTTTTTGTGCAACATGAAAATCACTGGAAGCCAAATGATGCATTATAGCTTCATTATTTATTATTGTAACATTACCCCAAAGCAGTGCATTCGTTAAAACAAGTTTTAAATACATGTAGATTACCAGTGTTGGTGTTGGAATAGGAAACAGGCTGATGGGGCCACTTATATACGGGCAGCCCGAGTTCCTCCAGCCTTTCTATCATTTCCAGACTTTGTTTTCCTCTACATAGCGTAACAACCATAACATTTTCAGAAACCTCCATTTTGTCAAACTGTATGGAAACATTATCAGGATCACATATTGTAAACTATGTCTGTGCCTAAAATTCTCATTTCAATTGATATATTTTTTTATTGTTTAAATGTTAAAGTGTGTGAACTATTTAAAAACACCAAAGAAAAAAAAATATGAATAAAATGAATCTTCTTTTTTTAACGCTACTTGACACAGCTCTTAGCTCTTAGCTCTTATCAGGGCGGACTTCACGCCTGACTGGTCACGGATGCTGCTTCACTGCTTCACTGACACTGAGTCGATGGAGGAAGGGGCAGCGGATTCTTGAAGGGGACACTTGTGGGAAGGAAAAGGGTCTCATTGCGAGAGATCAGCTTGTGTAAACATTCAGGTTAATGAAGCTCAGTGGGCCTAATCCTCAGCCCTCTCCCTGGCCGTGGCCTCAAACCCCATCACCCCTCCCCAGAATCCCCAATCCCTCCACTCCACCCCTTTCCACATAATCCTTTGCAGGAGGAGGCACTGTCAATCAAAAAGACCCCAGTAGAAAAAAAAGCAGTGGAAGACACATAGATAGTGTGTTTGGGTATGTGTGTTTATATTTGCATACAGTCTGTATATGCATGTGCTAACAGTTCGGATGAAGCACGGTGGGGGTCCAAAAGTCCCACTGTATGTGCGTGTGTGCACAAACATCACATACGCATTTGGGCGGCTGCATATTTTAAGGTTGGATTGAGTCGGGGGATTTTCAGGGAGAGACCCGTGCAACTTCAAACCATATGAGCGGAGAAGGTGGAAGCCATGGGACCAGACCCGGACTAGGGGGTAATCAGCAACACATGAGCCGAATACGTGTAAGGGGGACAGGGGATACGGGAGCAAAGGTGGTGGAGACGGAAAGGCCCACTTCCCTTCTAAGATCTCCAAACACTGACATCACACATTGCAGTCAGGGCACCAGACTCGACTCAACAATATTATTCTATATGTTTTTGTATATGGCCCGCTAGACTGTCTTATCTACTCTGATTGGCACTACATAAATACAGGACCCATTATGTCAAATCACTGTATACCACAGGTGGCAGTAATGTTCGTGTAAAGTGCAATGTTAATTGATACTATTAACACGTGTGTATGCGAGTGTGTGTACATGTGTGTGACTGTGTTATAGTAGTGACGAGGAATGGATACCCTATATGTTATGTTATGTTTTGAACACTGTGTGTTCTATGTGTAAAGATACATTTCCACAACTTGCATTGAAAATAAAGTTCCTGCAAAAAAAATAAAATAAAGTTATTGATGGCAATCAGTTGCAGAGGAGCAGAGACTAACGCACAAATGATGTCATGACTTACCTGTAAGGTGCAAGTGGGATGTGCCATCGCTCACTCAGTCACTGCTGCCCATGTTACGGACATTCAGCAGTTTACTCCATACTCAGCACACTTGTAAAACACACTATCACTATCACTATGAATTGTTGATCCTCACAACTGTAATTTTCACTGGGTGTTCCCTCGTCCACAAGCGGCTTTGCATCGTTCTCATTCACCGGAATTGCCCTCAGGAGCGGTAAACAACATGAAATAACACACAACCCAGCTGGCAAGTGGCCACTGCAACAGATACCCGGGGATAAGGTACTTTGTGTGTTTGTGTGTGGGTTTACACGTACGGTATGTGTGTGTGCGTGGACGTGTAGATGTATGACATTTTCACTTCCACCGCGGCCAACTCCCTGCACTGTCTTCGCGACAATGCCATCACAGCCTAAGGACGGAGCCTGCACTGGCCATACAATTCCACTGTTGCCATATCAGTTCCAGCTCAGCACCAGGGAAGGCATCATTAAATATGGTCACTGGGTTTACAGTTTAATTTTGATATTCTTTTTCACTGAGTCAGAGACCAAGCAACTGTTGTTGCATGTTTTCTGACAGATCTTGCAACTGTTGCATCACAACGGTGTTGCCACATTATATTAATATTTTTTTTTATGAAATAGCCCTTTTATCCGTATCTAGTTGTTGTGCAGGACACAGGAGGTAATTTTGGATGACCACTAATGGCATTACAAGACACGGTCTGTCTCCTTTTTTCTCACACGTCTCGTTTTTCCGTCATCTTTACCTTTGCCTGAACCAAAGCTTTGGCATCTGTTTTATGATGGCACAGTTATTGTGATGTTGGTGATTTATGATCTCGTACGCTCCTCTTTGGTTTACTCCCTTCACCCCCACCCCGGTTCCCATAAATCAGCGCGGAGATGGAGCCAAGCTTGGCTCCATGCCACTCCATGCCACAGCACACATTCCACAGGGGACAAGCAAAGGCAACAACAACCTGAATATCCGCAACACGATAAGTTCACGATAAGTCACAATTAAGTCACAGACAATTAGTAATGATCTAAGACCTTTTGTACTTCACTTTCAAGAAAATGGCATGAAGAGGGAGGTGACAGAAATGAAAATAAAAAGGCAGAGCGGGGGAAGAAGAAGGACAGTATGAACGTCTGGGTGGTTTGAGGTTCCCCTGGCATTCTGCACTAAGCTTGGAACACAAACACGCACACCAAACCTCGCACACCCACGCACAAATGCACGCACACACGAACGGCGGCGCGCTCTCAGTCCAGCTGCCGGCTCTGATCCAGCATTAACATTGTGCAGTCCACAGCCACGTGTGGCATCGCGTCCTGCCAATTTTCTTCTTCTGTGGTAAAGCTGTTGCGATGCGCTGAAGCCAACATCGTCCCCCGAAGACCCCTGCCAGCTCCGTCCCCTTTCTCTCTTCTTCTGTGGTGGTGGTGGTGTTGTGGTGGTGTGCTGACAAGGGCGGCCTGCATCAGAGCGAGGGACCCCCACTCGACCGAATTATCTCATCAGGCTCCTTTTATTAGAAACTCAGCAGGCTTATTATTTTTATTATGAACGGCCTGTGTTTTCATCCTGAGGATGCCAGGCTTCAGTGAACACAGCTGTTTCTCCTCAACTCCCATGTTTTCTTAACTTAAGAGGTGCTTTAGCAAAATGCCGCGCACATATTTTTCCTCAGTATCCCCCCGGCCTGTGCTTGTCCTTTCACTGGTCTGGCTTTTTTTTTTCTTCCTCGGCCAGGATTAGGCCAAGTTTAACCATGTCCATAGGATGGAGTGACAGGCTAGTGTGGATTGCAGCAAAACCAGATGATCATTAAAGAATTCAATTATGGAGCCAGGGTTTGGTCTCAAGCTAGGAAAGCTCACTGTGCTTAATCATTTTAGGTGATAGTAAGAAAGCATTGGTATATTTGTTTAAACCTCTGGTGAGATTTCTGTTGTTTATGGAGACAAATAAGTATTGGCGCTTAAATATACATCATGAAATCAATAGAAAAACGTACAACTTACTGCTCACTGATCTTCCATTTACTGTTTAAATACTACTCCTGTGGTGTATTGTTGTAAATCATTCATTACACTTCCTATTTCGTCTAGGAGATGGTCGTGGAATGAATGTAGAGACATCAGGCTGCTGGCTAATAACCTGCCAGTGGAAGATTGATCAATAGCAGAGCTCGTGTTTCACCAGCTACATCACATAGAGAAAGTGGAGCAGCAGCTGTTTAGGGTTTCAGTCTTCACCTGAAGTGGAAAGCTGCTGTTAAGTAGAGTATATTTCTCAGGTAGGCGTTGCCATTACGAAACACCATTAAGTGTTTTTCCTTGTCGACAATCCTGTGAAAAGCTCAAAATCATCATCATGTATTTGTACTTCTCCAATTACTCTTATCTTCCTTTCTGAATATGTAAATAACAACAATATATTATTTAAAAAAGCAGAATAATTTCTTACGCCACACAATATTAGTTTTGTCAGACATGACTGAAATTGGAATAGATGCTGTATAAATGCTGTCTTGTTGTTTATAGTATTCATTTTACAGCATTTTAACAAAAATTGTTTGGGTAATTAAGAGTTAATACACTGAAATAATTATAGAAATAGTTATATAAAAACAGATGTAAACGGACTGGACGACATGAAAGGAGCGACACAAAAATCACTGCTCATATTTTACAGATATGGCAAAATGTGTAGTTTTCCAGTGTGGTTCAGACCATGGCATATAAACTGTATGCCTGAGCTCCCTTCAACATCTATAGACCATAATAAAGACAGAGACAACCAAAGACATGGCTCGCAAATGTAAACCATACAGCCGAGCACACGCTGTGTTCAGAAGCGCAAAACATGATTCACTCATTGAGACGTGAGGACACCCCTGCAGCTCTTCCACTTTTTATGGATCCCAAAAGCGCTATCATTCCAACTCGCAGGCCTGAGACAGGCGCATGTTCGCCGGAGCTTTGTCACAGGGCCCAGTGAGTCAGGGTTAACACCGGCCATTCATCTGGGCCTATAACACGCGCAGAGCTGTTCAGACTCGTTAACGTCACAGTGTGGTTTTTCCACCAAAGGAAAGATTTCACCAAGCGTCTCAGTCTCGGAGGGAGTGGATCGGATTGACAGTTGCCAGCGATGCCAGCGTTGTCGCAGCGATGGAAACACAGGATGAAAACCTTTTCTGAATGAGGGGAAAGGCAGATAAGTAAGTAAGATGGGTTGGTGCAACTTTTTGCATTTTTTTCCCCAAATACTGTAAATTTAACCACAGTCGTCACACTACTCCTCCTTCTTTACTTCAGCAGGCAGTGGTCAGACTAGACTTGGTAAAACCATAACGGGGGGAGGGTCACTGACACGGTTACAAGACCACTCAGCGTCCATCAGTCATAGTCCCAAGACATTTGGTTCACTCCAACATCCTGGTGGTTTATCAATAAAGTGATTACCTTAATAGAAAGAACTGTGCCTTTAAAAGGCCTCTTGTCAGATAATAAAATTAGCCAATAGGGAAACTGTTGCTAATTGGATATATGAATTATTGATCAGCTCATTGGATCCTTGGACTCTGGGGCAGGAATTAAGGGGGTCGTTAATAATTGATATTTTGTCTGGGTTAGAGTGTTGTGTGTGTGTGTGTGTGTGTGTGTGTGTGTGTGTGTGTGTGTGTGTGTGTGTGTGCGTGTTCATAAGTTGGCTCTACTTGTTAACAAGAAGATTTTTTTTATCCATCCATCCATCCATCCATCCATCCATCAGTTCATCACTCTCTCGGGCCTTCAGTGATCCAACAGCAGTAGCAGCAGCAACTGAGGGAAAGCACTGCGCCACAACCATAAATATGAGCACTCATCTGACTTTGTTTAATTTTTTCTCTCCGTTGTGCGCAGACTTATTAAAACCCACCCTTGTGTCCTTCACAACCCAGTCTGAGTAATAACAGGGTAACGCAGTAAGTCAAGCCGTCTTGTTCTAATTAGGTGTGGTTGTGTGTGGCGTTCCAACGCCTGTCGACTGCTCATTGACATGACCATAAACACATCGGGTCTCGCCGCTCAGTGGATTCACAGCGCAGTCCTCCGTGGAGGGATGGATCCAATCAGCTCCATTTTCTCTTGTGTTCTCATAAAAACGATCGTGAGGGAAAGTCGGAGCGAGATAAAAGGAAGGAAAGACAGTGCAGGAAGAGGAGATTTAAAAAAAATACTGAGGGTACCAAAACAAAGGACAGAGAATTTAAGATAATGATGCACATCAGTATGCATATGGCTTCATTCATACTGCATATATGATTCAGATGTGGAAAAATACTCTCCATTTTTATGTACATTACTCCACAGTTTTATGTATATATTACTAATTCGTTTTTTTATAGTTCCTTGTGCTATTCTAACCTCACGTACCACTTCACTATCACAGAGTGTCAATACTTTTATTTTATAGGATTGCTGCTGTAACACTGCAAATTCCCACATTGCAGGACTAATAATAATCTTATCTGTTCACTGATCAGTTTTTTCGGCAGTTTAATCTTAATCTTGTACAACTTGTTAAGGAGGATTTAACACTCAGGGACACAATAAAAATAGTAGTAGGCGTAGTAAGCACTTACAATGACGTGATGAAAGACTGAGTCCATGAATGTAAAAAAAAAAAGTATTTCGAGCGCTAATGCGCATTAACCCTACCTACCACAGAGTGTACTGAGATTACCTGGAACTCAAAACATGAAAGAAGAGTAGGGAGTTAGCAGCACAAACTGCAGGAAATGTACTTACACAGTTTATATTTTTATTTCTTTTTAATGTCTTTTGTCCTCACTGTACATATGACAATAAACACTTTGAATTATGAATCTTGAATCTTAGTATACACAGTAACGATAGAAAACTAGACTAGGTACACAGGTTCAGGGCATGTAATAAAGCACTTCTGTTATAAATATGAGAAAGTTTCCTTCTGCCCCCTCAAGTAAAGCGATGATGTCAGTTAATTAGTAATTACATCTCGATGTGTTCTGACTCATTCGTTAGGGACCTGAACAGTGCACAGTGTTTACACCTTGCTCCCTTGCCCTCAGCCTTCAGCTCTCTGTGGGCGGAGTTTTCACACACTTTGCAGTGACAAGACAATGTGCGAAAAGGTGAGGCCACGGTGAAAATCCACCGCCTGGAGCCACCAAGCAGACCAGAGAGGAAATGAACACATCAATTTTTTTTTTTCACAACCCCAGCCCCGCATCCCCACCTCAGCTCCTCCTCCCTCCCTCTTTCTCGCTTACTCAATCACCCCAGGCATCGAACCGATAATCCAAAAGGTCACCTGTGGCCTCCCCCGCTCTCAACCCCTCCCTCCTACTTCTCTTCTTCTACAATGAGAAAAAGAGAAAACGCGCCCGAGGGAGTTTCAATCCTTATCACCGACGGCAGGTAACTCTGGGAGTCAGGCAAGTGCCTCGTCTTCTCATCGCAGGTTTCTCCCACATCGCTTCCTTGTTCCTTCTCTCTGTTCGTGGAGGTGAAAAGGTGATGTGGATTATTCCGCAGCTAAGATATGTACGCCAAAGGGTAACACACTAATACTCTATGAGAGCCGGGTCGCTCAAACCTTTGCACAAAAAGAACAAAGAGCCAAAGAGGAAAACACCACCAATGCGGGAAAGACAAAGCATCTTGCATGGGCTATAAACTGGTGTTAAATTAGTGAGTCGTTTGTGCTGCTGTTTAGTTTTTATTATTTTGTGGCCTTGATCATTGAGTTTGGTGAGAAATATTTTCATTGCCAGGACATATTTTTTGATAGTTAGTGCAGTATAGTTTACACATGCCCCCCCCCCCACACCTCCCCCCAACGCCATAAATTAGCTTCCTGTATAGCTATTAGATTTCACATCATTGATCATTTCTGGCTTTGTGCAAGCTTTGGGTGGTAGGGAGGAAAGGTCAAAGGTCGAGGGTAGGTCACTCTCTAAAATGCTACTTTTCATTTGGAATAAATTGATGGAACAAAGTGAAAGTATGTGAGAACTGAACCACAACAGTTTCTCCTGTGTGGCTTTCATATCCATAATCAATTAGAGGACATTGTTTGTGCTAATATCCATTTAATCAATATTAGGAGAGGGGTTCTGTAGTTCTTAGAGGCTGAATGCAAGAAAGGCAAAGTTAACTGTAAAACATCATTCTCAGTAAGGATGTCAGCCTTGCTGTTTGTTCTCAGTGTTAAGATAATGACCTGTCTGATGTTGACTCACACAGACCACACTCTTTACACAGTGATGACTCTTTATGCAGAAGCTATTTATTATCTTTTATTAAAATTCCCAAATTGCCTTTAGCTGAAACAAGCCATAATATATTCTTGCGTGGTGAAAACTTCTGCAAGTCAGGAAGCCCTGGAAAAGGATTCAACATTGTTTCTTTTCATATAAAAAGACATTTAAAAGAAAGACAACTTACTTCTTTGTGTTTCTAATCTCTCTGCATATAAAACATGCACACACAGGCCATGTAATGAACTATTGTTTCCCTGAGCCTTGCAGCCATGGGAATCCAACGCAACACATCCAGCAGTGACATCATGCAGTGCCCTCGCAGTTCAACCATAATCCGTTATCGTTACAATTCCAAATCATCACATATTTTCTCTTTTAGCTCAGCGGTTAATAGGTCATGAACTTTACCGTGTGTGTTTCATAAGATCTCTGGAGACGCTGTTCCTGAGATGTTTGTCATTGAAGATTCACGGTGTGAAGAAATAAACATTAGGTGCAGGATTCCCCTTATCTCATTGCGCTGTTCAGTTGCAAAGTAAGACAGTTGGGGCTGTTTTTAACACAACCCCAAAAAAGTCATGAATTCGCCTTCTGTATAGCTATTAGGTTTCACGTCATTGATTTGAGGCACTCAATTTGTGGCTTTGTGCAAGCTTTGGGCGGTCGAGATGAAAGGTCAAAGGCCAAGGGTAGGTCACGCTCCTACGTTTCATTAGGATTCAATCAATATAACAAAGTGAAAGTATGTGGGAACTGAACTAATTTCTCCTGTTTGGAATTTAATATCAATAATCAGTCAAGGACACTGTTTGTGTTAATATCCACCTCGTCAACATTAGGCGAGAGTTTGTGTAGTTGGAAGAGGCCCGACGCAGGTACACAAAAACCTAACTGTAGCCCATCGTTCTGAGTAAGAATGTCAGCCTTGCTATTTGTTCTTAGTATTAAGATAATGATCTCTCTGACTTTGTCTGAGTAACACAGACCACAGTCTTTACACAGAGATGACTCTTTACGCGCAGGCTTCTGTTTTAATCTTTATTACAGTGCCAGAACTGCCTTTAGGTGAAACGCACAAAAATATATTCTTACATGTTAGAGCATACACATAATCATTAAGTTGGGCTAAGAGACATTCGTGGTGCCCCCATATAGATACATTTGACCTACGGTTGTTAATCGCTTTCATTTCTTGTGACTCCTCCGTTTTTTTTTTTTTTTTTGCAGACAGTGAGATGATTTCTGTTGGGCTCCAACAGAAAAGCAGAAATCACACAAACATGCACACACAGGCCATGTCATGAACTGTTGTTTCCTTGAGCCTTCCAGCCATGGGAATCCAACACAACACATCCAGCAGTGACATCATGCAGTGCCCTCGCAGTTCAACTATAATCCCTCAACATTACAATCCCAAATCATCACATATTTCTTCTTTTAGCTCACTGTTTAATAGGTCATGAACTTTGCTGCGTGTGTTTCATAAGAGCTGCGGAGTTGTGTGGGATGTTTGTCATTTAAACGTTATTGTTTGCTGACTATTAAGTAAGGGATTCCCCTGGTTGCTTGTTTTGTTCTGTAGCAATGTAAGACAGCCAGTTTGGATTGTTTTCTGAACAACGCCCATAACGTTTTGCAAAATCAACATTATGTGACTGCATTGAGCAATACTTACATTGTACTGTGACACGAGGCATGTGTGATCACACCATGAAGTAGTGCCCTTGTCATGCTCAATGCAAATACAAAAAGGATCAACTGATTGAAATGCAATTATAGAAACACCGTGCAATGAAATGTAAGATTTGCAGGATCGGTGTCTGTGACGCTCAACCTGATTTCATTTTTACAAACACACACAAATTAATACATGTTGTTTTGGGAAAAACAGCAACCTCAGCAATGTTTGTGTATATCAGTACTGATACTGGTGTCAAAGTATAGGTTTGATTCCATAAAACTATCGATAGTTTTATCAATAGATAGATTGATACTGACATTCTGCACATACTTTCATGGTCACCGGTTGATTGAGTTTTCTCTAGTGCCATTAATGAGTGGGTCAAGGTTTTCATTTATCCACAGAAATATCTTGCCATTCACTTTGTCCAGATATTAATGGTCTGAAGAGAATAAATCCTGCTGACACTGGCGGTTTTTTGACCACTCCTCTAATAGCACTGTGTGGTTCCAGTTTGTGGTTTTGACTGGGATTCTTCAACAACTTTTGCATGGAACGCCTTGAAATTTTGTTCAAATATTCACGTTCGCCTCCGCATGAACCGCGTGTCACTGTATGGCCACTTCACGCCACAAAATATTTATGCAGATTGTGCGATTGCTTGGAGAAATGTGAGTCAAAGGCGAGTAGAGCAAAAAATAATAATGTTGTGATACGTTACAAAGGGGTTTCCTGACTTTTGGGATTTGGCTAATGAAAACATTAAAAGACCAAATAAGTGACACAGTGAGAATAATCCATTAACAGAAAGGTCACGTTTGTCCAGAATAATTGTGGTAAAAGAAAAAAAAGTGAATTCAACGATTTGAAAAAAAGTTTGTATTTCTCGTTCCTCCAGTTTTTTATTCTGAAAAACATGAGCTGAACATTGAGAGAACTCCTTTTGTCAACATCACCAACAACAACTCAGAAAAGATGGGCGAAAAAAACACCCCGTTCATTGTCAACAAAACAATAGGCCGTGTTGTCGTTTAACTATTTCACACCATTCCCCAAGTCACATGGAAGGAGCGGCAACACAATACTCTCGGCACGCCTTGTCTTTGTCAGGGAGCGAGAGGGGGATTAAGAAACCCCTGTGATTTCACATATAGGATCTTGACGTCCAATGATTTCTGCTCCGCCGTGGGAACCTGTGTCACACCTGTAACTCTCACACCTCTGGGCCCGAAAGCAGGAAATGGAGGAGTTGAAAGTGTGTTTTTGTGTGTCGGCGCAGGGGCTTGTGGTGGAAGGTTTCAAAAAGCAAAAGGATGTTTCTCAGGGGATCGTCCATCATGTGAGAGAGGAGACAGTCCAGGGGTTTTCCTTGATTTGCATACACGAGGGGATTATAAAACAGTAGAAGTGAGAACAAGTGTCAATCATTTGGACACCAGCTGTGTTTCAGGTTTGTGCTGTGCCTCAGTGTTTGAGAACCACACAGGCGTTTCCAGTTGTTGTTTTTTTGGACTGTCGCACTTTTCTATTATCGATAGCAATTGTGAGGGATGACAACGACATCCCGTTGACCCTGGGTTCACATCAGCATGTTTCAGCAGTTTTCACACAGCCACGTTGGTGTTTATCCGCATGGGAAAAAACATACAGAAGAGTTCAATGAATACCTGCCCCGAGGTTGCTCAATTCCACATATCCGCTCAGACATTCTTTCAAACATTTAATGCCGTGTGCAACAGTTTCTGGGTTTGGTGAGAAAAGATGTCAGCGCGGAAAACTTTCTCACGGACCAGCGGTGAACCCGGCGGTTGGCACGGAGGCTAGCGCCGGCTGTTTTAACAACCGAGTAAATAAACAAGAAAAGGTTCAATAGGATTGAATGACAGCTACCGGGTGTGATAGCACTCATCGGTGTGTGCATCCTAATGGCTTTTATGCTGATTCGGTGATTTTCAAATCACTTATGACAATCAATTGTCTCACAACCGAAAACAACAAAACCAAGAAAAATCCTGTGTTCCGTGATAGTTGTACAGAAGGGGAAGAAATACAATGAACACCTTAGTGTACAGTAAAATACAGTGCAACACAGCACCACCATATAACCACAGACTCACAAATTACAGGACGTGAATCATCACCCGGCTGTCACAAAGATACTATTAACTGTTTCGACAAACTGTATTGTATTGTGCGTGCATCTACACATACTGATGTGTCCACCCTCTGTGGATTAGACAGTGGTTCGTAATAGAGCTGCATTCCTGCACCTTTCCATCTATGATGCCAACGCGTTTCGGATCAAGTGTCCAGTGCCTATTAACAAGTGATCTGTATGATACTGGAAGCTCCCTGCATATGTGTTGTCACGTGTGCATTTCTAATGCTATTTCTCATGCTCCACAAACATTAGTCATTTTATACAGTATATCCGTCCTGAGGGGCAGCTCCTGCAGGCTGGGGTTTCATCCCGCTGTGGAACCAGCTCCGTCTGAGGCTTACAGCCCGAAACATCTGTTGTAATTTCTGTCAAATTGAATTTTTATTACCTGGTCATTAAAGCTGCAGCGATGGCAAAACCAGATGGCTTCTTGCTGACCTTACAACTGGTTCTTTTTTTTATGGCGCTGGTGAAAATTGAACCAAAGGAAGCCGTGTGCTTTATAAAATTAAGGCAATCATTCCCACATTCCTGAGACATGGGGGGCAGTAAGGAGGGCACTGAGGGGCAAGCAGTGAAAGTGGGAAGTGTATATATATATATATATATATATATATATATATATATATATATACACGAAGAAAGTACAATTATCAAACATTAATATTTGGATCAATTCATCAAACAATCTGTAATATATTACATTGGGAAAATAACCGGCCCTGCACATGCGTGTGTTCCTGAGGGGCCTCCTGGCTGTGCGGTTGCGCCAAGGTCAGTGAAATAACACACACACAACATATAACCAGCATGGGCGAGAGCTGTCTCACTGTGAGGGAGGGCTGCTCTGTCACTGTTCCTTGTGGGGGGTAATGGAGGGATGCTGGGCGTGTTTATTAGAGACAGAGGGCAATGGAAAATCATTACAGAGGATTGAAGAAGGTATACGTGGCTTCTTGTTTTAACACGCAACAAAGTCTGAACGTGCAGCTCTCTGGTTATCACGAGGGCCCCGACTAAAGAATGCTGGGACTTGAGTGCAAAGAGTTAGGATACACCCATTTACCCAATTATCATCAAACACAGATTAGTAAACATTAATTGAAATCTTAAATAGCTAGAGGATGGATGGATGGATGGATGGATGGATGGATGGATGGATGGATGGATGGATGGATGGATGGATGGATAAATAGATAGATAGATAGATAGATAGATAGATAGATAGATAGATAGATAGATAGATAGATAGATAGATAGATAGATAGATAGATAGATAGATAGATGAAATACAATACAATAAAATAAGATACTGACGTAGAAAAATAAACATAATAAAGAACAAAACATGTTTAATGGTGCTGTTGAGAGTTTCCTCCCCAATTTACTGACCCATCAGTGTTTTATAAACCTCATATTGAAGCAAGCATCATAAGTGCACCATGTGATCATTGCGGCCTCTTGCTCAGAACGCGAACAGCTTATTTTGCCTTTGTGGAGAAGGTATTAAAAACAGCAAGTGTGCAGATGCTGGGAAGGGAAAGGTTCCAGTGAGAATTTGGAGGTGATACCAGGGGGTGGTTGAGGCCTGCGCGTTATGGACTTCTTGCTCTGCAGGCTGCACAGAGAGTTCATCTAAACGCAGATGTGGTGGTTACGGGGCTCTTGTTTCCTTTCACATGGCGTTAAGCCCTGCAAAGTATACTATTACATTCTTCTCTCCTTGTGTTTATGTTCTCTCGCCCTCCCTTTTCCCAGTTTTCCCTATAGGCCTATTCCTCAATGCGCCATCTTAATGCTCGTGTGACGTCCGCGTCAGTGTTCCACACAACAAAACGGGAAACTTCACAGTTCAAGAGTCTCCACCAGCAACTGGTATCTGCTCTCTAATTCAAATGTACTGAAACAAGGTTTTTCCTGTCTCATGACGGGACACACACTGATGACACACTGTGACAGTAACTGTGTCAGTGGATACCGCCAGCTGGGAAGAGGGTAGACAGGCGGCCAACTGAAGCCATCAGAGGAAGAGGGAGACAATAGCAGCTTTTATTTCTCCACTGTACATTCCTGTGGAAGAAAGGAGAGCTGGCTGCCCGCCTGCTGTTTGAACCAGAAGCAGACTGGTTCATCATGTCTGGGTCAGGGTACTTCCCAGCGTCACTGTCATGTTGTACCTCGGCGCAGCAGTGTCACAACAATGGATTTTTTCCAGTGTTGTTTCTCTTGAGTCAACAGCATGGGACCACATTTCTCCACTGCCGGGTCACCATGAATTGCAAGGAGCCCTCGCACTGGTCGTGCGTGTGTGTGTGTGTTTGTGTGTGAACAGTTTGAACAGTGATCACAAATAGTTTAATATCAGGAAATGAAACAAAGCATGTGATTCCAGACATTTTAAAATATGCTGTGTCATGTTGGTGTTACAGTTAAGCGCTAATAGTTTTAATAATGCCAAGTAGAGTGTGTGGGTGTGTTTTGTAGCGAAGTCTCAGTACAATAATAATAATAATAATACCAATAATAATAATAATAATAATAATAATAATAATAATAATAATAATAATAATAATAATGATGATGATGATGATGATGATGCTTTCATATACAAAAAAATATTTAATTGTGATAGAAGCACATTACATCAGACCCTTTTACATGATAACCAGTAGAGATGTAAAACAAGTAACTTTCAAATCCAATACTTCCACTGATTTTACAGACATAGCAACAACAACACAATTTCCAATCACATATTTTATCACAGTGGGGAGACCACATTAGTTTTTATGGCAGCGAAGGCAATAACCCTCACGACCTGCAAACCCTGACCTCATACCCCACTGCAGCATCACAATACTTCCCACATTCACCGTGAACACAGTGAACATAAATCACTGACACAGACAGCAAAGCGAAGACAGGGATCAAATTATTAACATTAAACTCCGGCGTCCCGGGCCAAGACCAAAAGCTTCTTTCCAGGCTCATCATTGTCATCACTCATCAAACAAGTCAAAGAATCCAGTCTCTCCACTCACAGCAGCCTCAATAAACCAGAATGCACTGCTGTTGCTTCAAGCCATGCTGAGTGCTGACTGAACGCCGTAAATCATTTTCCCGACTCAAAAATGTCCCATCCTCCTTATTACTTTTACAATTACTCCTACAGCCAAAAGCAGGCTCAGGCACATTCTTTTGGGGGGGATTTTTGGAATTAATTATTCGTGAAGTAGGAAATTACCCACTCAAATAATTCATAACAAGTAGTGGCGAGGAAATAATGCATCAGCTAATGATTAATAAAGCACAATCCAAAAGTAGTTTTTGTATGTTGTACAAGTTGTACCCATGCGTCCGTCCATCAAGATGCACTTCTCTAATGTCCCTGTAGCTTGTTGTGATTTTATAAATTATAAAAAATGTCTTTCGTCCACCTCTTTCCTGTTTTCAAGACACTCCGTTTAAAAAGTACGTTTGCATCCAGGACCATGTGTTGTTATCCAGTACTTCTGAAAGCCGTATCACCCTCCAGGATGTTTTCTTTTATTTCAGCAAAGGTCAGCGATGGCGACACCAGCCAAGATGTAAAGGAGCATGGATCTCCCCCAGGTTCCCTCACATATCCATGTCTGCGGGTTGAGATGGTGTCGGCGAGGGCATCCTGTTGTCTCCGCTCAGGAGAACCTGTTTCCTCCTGAGCTATGGCTCCCGGCTCCAACACACTCGTCCTCGTGTTACAGAATACACAAAAAGACAATGGCACAATGTTGGGCACACATGACGCAGACACAAACACATACTAACACATGCTGGCAATATATTAAACAAACAGAGAGACACCTGCATGGTGTCAGGGATACACATGGGGAAAATATGATAAGTTACATATAGACAGACTAAACAGTCAAATACTGTTTTTTTCCTGAGTTGAGCCTGTGTTGTTGAAAAACACAACCCACATGACCTGTTTTTGGCGGCGTCAAAAGATCGTTGACATTTCCCATGTTCACCACCACGAGCAGGTGATACGCCGCAGGCCTTCCGGGTTTAGTATCAGAATGGAAGAATGAATGTGAATGACAGGATTGATGATTCTGATCGTTTAAAGAGAGTGGAACATTTAAAGGTTCGTGTGGGAGCAAGACTGGCAAACGGCCACAAATCAGCGTTTCTGAGTTTGAGTGATCCAGATCAGTCGATTAAAATATGAAAAACTAAAGCTCTGCTATGTGGCAGACTTTAATGAGTGGTATGATTGATGGTTCCACATAGTTTCATATTGATTCCGTATTTTGGAACAGTACGGATCTTTTCTCCTGAAAGACATTTCGAACATTGTGTCTCAAGTCTAAAAGTACTCACAGTACAATTTGAGGTACTTCTGCTTCGTTTCAGATTATACTTCATTTCCTTCATACTCTTTGAGTAGTAGGACACCTGATGAAGAAGATTAAGATTTAAAACTTTAGTTATTATGAAACAACCAAGCAGCCACTTCTACAGGTTTAGTTGTTAGAATTAGTAGAAATGGACAAAGGGCAGAAGAGAACACACACACACACAAAGAGAGAGAGAGAGAGAGGGGGGGGGGGGCAAAAGAGAAGAAAAGAGAACACACACACACACACAAAGAGAGAGAGGGGGGGGGGGGCAAATGATAAGAAACGTTCTTGATAAATCTGTCAATACCCTGCGGTTATTTACCACAAACTAACAAATCCCCACATCTCGGGCTTTGTGAGTGGTTGTGTAAACAGACGAGGAGAAGGAGCCCTCGACCAAACAAAGATTTCACGCGCCGATAGAGAGATAGAGTGAAGAAGCACTTTTTAAAAGGAGGAGGAATAGATGAGAGGAGTGGTTGAGATAAGGACTCGTAAGGGGGGGGTGGGGGGGAGGAGGGGTTGCGCGCGCGCGCATACCCACACAAATACCACACACACGCGTGCGGTGCGCGCACGAGGAGGAGGAGGAGCAGGAGGAACCAGGAGCCGTGGTTGGTCGCGGTAAACATCACTTCCCCGGCGCTGTGGAAAGCAAACAGGCTCCTGAAGCTGCTGGGGCAGAGAAGTGAGATCGATGTGTGCGCGCGTGTGTGTGTGCGGAAAGCTGTCAGCTGTCGGCACGCGGAGCCTTCTTCCTCCTCCTCTTCACCCGGTGGCTGCGGGTCAACAGGATCGCTCACTTTGACTGCGCTTCAGTGTCACACACATTCTCACCCTCTCTCTCTCTCTCTCTCTCTCTCTCCCGGGCATGGAGACGCAACTGCTGTGACTGAAAATCGGATTTTCTTTGTTTTTAGTTTTTGTTTTTGTTTTTGTTTCCTGCCTAATCGTCTGCGTGAATTATGGTAAGTGTAAAAAGAAAAAAAAAAATCACTTAACTCCTGTCTCTACGTGTGGATCTGTCTTATTTCCCTCTTTCTCGTCACCTTCCTGTTTCCGCGTGACGGTTGTTTATTTGCTGCAACATGAAGGTGAATGACGTGTAGCGTGCATCCATCATACTGGAAAGTAGATTTAAATCATCACACTAAATCAGAGTGGTGGGCCCCTGTAGCCCACCGCTTCCCCTGTATGATTTTAATTTCTGTAAGAAGCACGTTTTTTATGATTATTAAAACGATTCCAACAGTAAACTGTATAATAGAATACGCATAAGACCAAAAAAAAAGAGGAGTTTTATTCAGTATTTACAGTTCATTTTATCCAAATTATCCCAACTGTGTTATTTAACAGATTTGTTGACAACGTTCAAAATGTTTATGTTTATTTTCATGTGCCATGTGAGTTGCTGAGATAATAACAAGGAAAATACAGAATTGCTGTGGAAACTAGAAAATCAATCATTTACGTTGACTTATTTTAGGGCAAACTGTGCCGTAATGCAAAAAAATAATTGGTCCGGGGCAAACGTAAGTTTTAACCTGTGTATATCTTTTCTGAGTTGTCTCGCGTATTGTGCCGACTGTGCATTTTCATCCCATAATCTTCACCTTCTCCATTCACCTTGGCTTTTTCTTATTCCTTTATATACACTGTCACTAAGAAGAACAGAAAACTCCCAAAAGTTCCGTGAAGTCAACAGTGATTTGTGTGACCTGGTGAAAAGGAGTGTGTGTGTGTGTGTGTGTGTGTGTGAGGCACACACTTTTTTGATTGAGCACTTTTGTTTTTCTTGGTGCTGGTTGAATCCATGCAACACTTTCAGCTCGGCTTAGGTAAAGAAGATTACACCCAAATCACTGACACCCCCCCCTCCCCCAGCAGTCATGCAGGGACCCTCATTACCTAAATTAGGGGAGCCTCGCTAAGCATTTTTCAAAGGCTGGCATTCATATTTTTCAAGGACCCCTTCATGCCTTCAGACCAGAAACTTGCCCACTGTGTTTTGCCAACTGTTAAAATCACCTTTAAACACTTCTATCAGCTGCACAGTCACAGGGGCGAAGCTGTGGCCCCCGTTGCCTTTAAAGAAACATAAATAAATAGCAGGCGAAGTGAAGAAATCTCGTCTTCAATTAAAAGTGTCATTTGACTCTGAAAATTGGACATTGTGGGAGTTTTGTTGGAATACGTCAGTTTACGTATTTGATTCAAATTTGCATTGTATGAAATAGAAAATGTCGTTTTTGTGACTTAATAGATGGCCGAAATTAGAGCTTCTTTTTTTTTTTTTGGAAATAGCCTCATCTGTTCGGTACAGTTTAACTTCAGGAGAATGTGTTTCTCAAAGAGTGTCACGCTCGTGTCTGAATTTTCTTGAAGTAACCAGGACGTGTGTCAGTCTCTGTCAGTGTCACCTGTGATCCGAAAGCTCGACATTTGTAGTCATTTTCCTTTAAACAAAAAAAAAAGTCTTTTAACCCTCTGAAAGAGCATCCAGGGGTCTGATGAAGGGGGGGGGGTTTCGAGGTGTGCTCAGACCACATACCGAAGGTGTAAGCTGGGGTGTGTTTGATTTAACACTGCGGTTCGTCTCTTAATAACATTAGGCCCCATTTCTGGACCCCCTCTCAACGGCTGGCCTGGGACTCTCTCCCTCTCTCTCTCTCTCTCTCTCCTCCGGCTTCATGGTTCTTATTACTGGCTCTAATAAATTGTGAATAAGCAGCAGCTCAAAAAGTCCCGAGCTGGGGAGTATTCCCCATCCTGTAGCACCAGGCACCCCCTCTTAAGAAAACACAAATTAATTCCAAACGCCTCTGTAGCCAAACGTTTGTGGAACGATAAATATTTTCATAGGAAGTTCGTCTCTTCCTGATTTTTATCTGCACCAGTTTTTTTTATTATATTTCTCCACGGCCGCGCGGTTTCTCCATATCTGCAGGCTTCTGTGCCACATGTCTATCACTTCCCTGTATTCTTCTCAAACTGTCGAACTGCCACGGGGCTGCCTGAAACTATACCCAGTCAGCACACAGTCACTCTGCAATGAAGATATCGCCCGAGACGTGAAAGCTGTTCTGCTCCATGGTTTTCGGTGTAAAGGCCACAGTTCTGTTGTGATTCTGCTCTGTTTCTGCTGCTGTTGAGTTTCAGTCTCTCTCTCTCTCTCTCTCTCTCTCTCTACTGGACGCTGCGTTTTTGTTCTCAGACACGACCGATCATCCCAGAACACCTCTCTTTACGTTTGTGACTCTCTTTAGGCTACGCACACCGATCAGCCACAACACAACAACAGCTTTTTTATGTGTGATCAGTGTATTTTCAGTTTACGGTCTGGTGCAACAGAACAAAAAGAAAATCACACTGCTACTTGTTTTAATCTTGTGGTTGATCGGCGTATGTCGTTGGCCTCTTTTGAAAGAGATCCTTCATCATTATTATCATTGGTAATGTTTTGGTTTTTATCAGTGGTATGTGGCAATTACAAAGGATTATATTTACATAACTAGTCTCCATCACTTTATGTGTGGTTTTTTTTAGCATTAGTTTGAGTTTATTTGGAGCTTATGTTCATAAAAAATGTTTCAGCTCAGAGAAAATGAGGAGGAAAAGCATTTAGCTCATTCATGAAAGTCTCATATGTTCGGTCATGTGGCAAAGCAGCAGCTCTGAATGAACATTCCAGTTAATAATATGTATATATGTACTGTATAGTATATGTTGCTAAACGACGACAATGTAATAGTTTTTTTGTTTTTTTTTAAGGATTTTAAGGATTAACGTCACTTAAGTAACAATCTCCTCTCTTCAGCTGTTTGACTTTTTCCTCAGTGATCAGAATTCATTAATAATCTCATCACCTGTCATTTCTTCATCGTTTGCCTATCAAACAATTTTGTGCAAAAAAAAGTTACCACCGTTCCCCCTGAATGTCCTCTCCTCCTTCAAGTCTCGCCCTGGGAGGCTTTGTGCTGATGTATTTTGGCCTGTGTGTGTGTGTGTGTGTGTGTGAGTGTGTGTGTGCGTTGAACCCCGGGCTGTCAGCAGACAACAGCTGTCTCTCTGGGTATCTCCACTCTCCCAGTTTTGTCTTGAGAGTAGTGGAGCCACACACATCGCAGCGTAGCTTCTGTGACCGTATTTCTTTTTTTTCTTTTTTTTCCCGTGCTTAATAACAGTTTGGGTACTTTCCTCTGAAAAAGCAAATTTAATAATCGTCTGTGGCTCAGGGAGGTTTTTATGTGGCAGAATTTTTCTTCATCTTTTTTTTAAAATGAATATACTGTATTTTCCCTTTATTTTCCCCTTTTTTTTTGTAACGCCATCATATCTCCTACTTCATCTTGTTTATTCTTGTCTCTCCGAACGAGTATAAATCATTCTATCACTTTCTCTTATCCCGTAATTTCTTCCTCACACACACACACACACGCACACACACACACACACACACACACACACACACAGTAAATCTAACAGTAAAGAAGTAACTGGACCTCAGTCTGTGTGAAGCGCCAGTGAGCTCTGTCTGGCCAGCTGTTAACAACTAGGGCGGCCACTCGCCATCATCTGCTAAGGATACTGATGGCGGACCAGCCCTTTATATCCTAATGACTAATACCACAGTGTGTGTGTGTGTGTGTGTTCATTAGAGAGGGCAGGAGCACTCATGCAGTCAGGCGCGCGTCAGTGTCGAATGTGCACGTGTATGCAGCCACCCTCCCATCGCCCGACCAGATGTTTTTTACCTGAGAGCCAGACCACCATCTGACTGGGGTCAGCCCAGCCTTCCAACCCCACACCCGCTCCTAGGAGCTGCTGGGAGGTCTGCCAGCTGTCCCTCATTCTGACCTCCGTCTCAGGGCACTGCTTCTGGGGGAGAGAGAGAGAGAGAATCTGGGCTTTTGGGGGGTAGGTGGTCCTTTTTCGCGCTTGGCAGCAGAACCGGGGGGAAAATTATTAGGGGATGTTATTGAAGTGTGAGCGCTGGGGAGTGGGCCGTGGCGTTGAGCGGGGGAGGAACCAAACGAAAGAATAAGGAATGAGGAAAAGGATTGCAAAAATGTTTTGAGAAGTCATTGAGAGAGGAGTGCGCTGTGGAAACAGAGATAAAGACGCTGGTATTGTCTCATAAAGAGGGTTTCATTACTGAGGAATGGGGGAGGTATCTTCTGGCAGGACAGCAGTCGTGTAGCAGGAGTTAGTCAAGTGGAAAGTAAAGGCCACCAAGTCCAGGAGGTAAAGTTACAGAGAGCAGAGTTGCCAACAGGATCACTGCTGCCAGAGATTAATTGGGGCCTCTCACAGAATGACTTTTATTTCTTTCAAAGCAGCTCTGGCTCTGTCTACATGACCTCGTTCAGTTTAAAGATCTGCTGCATTAACTGTGTTTGGGTCATTTAAGGAAAAGGTTGCAGAGACGAATCGCCCGCAAACGTCTCGAACCTGTCGCTCGAGCTTCCTGTTTTCCGGTCGCTGACGTAAACATCACAGTTCAGTTGGTATGACCTGGGAACGTTTGCGTTGGTGGCTGTGTGAAAAGCTGATGAAAGCTGGATCCGCCTGGTGATAAGCAGGTGACCGAATCGTGGAAACATCTTACTCCGGTGTTTTCGCTTTTCGCTGTGCCAGCAAATGTCAAGGTTGCATCGTGGAGTCGACAAAATCCCAACCGGTTTCGGTTGACGCAGTTGTCCGACGTAAGAAATATTCAGCTGCTTCGAAGATTTATTTAAATGTTTGGATTTGTGTTCATTCAGTGATTAATTTATTGTTATTGGGCAGCGATCGGCACAGGATAGCATCGCTTCATAGACTGTGGATGCTCCTGTGACGTCACTGACAGTGAGTCGTTCTATCATGTTATTGTCGTACAATGAGTTCGAGGATTTTAAGTGCGTGAAGAACCATCGAACAGTCACAGTTGGCTTTTCTCATTCTCGTTCAGCATGTGGAGCGCACACACACACAGACACACACACACACACACACACTAGGAATGCATTTGCCTCTTAATGAATTCTCTTGTTGCTGGGGTCAAGGTGGGTTATGAATGCTGGACATCTGTTAGCAGACCACCAGCTCCTGCCGCTGTACATTTAATATACAAAATTCAATTTGCTGTAAAAAAGTTAACATATCATAACAAAATGGCTGTTTACACTGAACCAAACATATGATTTTAGATAAAATGCATTTTATGTAGACATCTGGAACAGGCTATGTATTATTCTTATTAACTTCCAGCTGGACCGATGTTCAACATTGCGCCAAACATAATGGCATTGTATAAAAAAAAATTTGAAACCTCTTGGAGGATCCAAAATAACTGGAATAATTATCTCCTGTTTACGTTAATATATTCTAAAATATAGTCTGAGAAAAGCAAAGTTGAAAGCCTTATGCTTTTCAGTTGTGTGCGTTTATTGTGAATGTGTGTCTGCGTGTGTGTAGGTGTGTGTGTGTGTGTGTGTATATATATATATGAGAATATCCTAGCAACGGCAATATGCTCAGAAGATGTAGGTTCATTTTCCATTATCTGCTCCTTTGCTGCTTCAGTCGGTATGGCTCCCATGGATTTTCAATTGGACATGTCAGCGATGTTTGTGTGCGCGCGCCTCTGTGTGTTACGTTAATGTATTCGAAAATATAGTCTGAGAAAAGCAAAGTTGAAAGCCTTATGCTTTTTAGCTGTGTGCCTTTATTGTGAATGTGTGTGTGCGTGTGTGTAGGTGTGTATCACTACACCCTGCATCCTTTCCCCCCTATATATATATATATACTTTGTTTTGTAAATGTCCAGTTGTCGATTTGCAGTATCGGCTATGCGTGAAGTGTCCAGTTCCATGTCACACTGTGTGTCAGAGTGTCAAAGGTGGTTTAAAAAAAAGGGCATTAGCTGGCAGATGGCACCAATTTCCACCACGGAAAACCTGATAATGTCGCACAATCTAAATACTGGGCCCTTGTTCTGTGTCTTTTATCAGTAACTAAAAGAGAAAGGTTTTTTTGTGCAGCAGTGAATCAAGCCCCAACATCCCCCCCAGGCACTTAGGCAGACCGTCCAAATTGCGGGCTCCAGGTGTTGTCCCATATGGCCCGACTACAGAGCAGAATGTCACCTTGTCAAGCCATTGATTGAAAACCACAATGTTTCAATAAAAGGTCAAACGTCTCAGCATTGTGTAACCAGACATTGCCTGGCAGCAATCACATGTACAATATATCCACACACACACACACACACCTGTCACTATAGTCAATTGACTTGTAATGAATGTAAATTAGATAAACAGCACACACCCTTCATCAGACATCCAGTAGCTGATCAAGCAACAAACTCGTGTCTGCCATCTTTTCCTGCATCAGCAGTTTATTAGAACAACAGGTAAACAGGCCTAAACCCAGTCAACTCCTTGACCTGTATCAAATGACCTTTCAACTTAAAGCACAACGCGCCATCCTCTGATGCAATCCGTCAGCACAAAGGCCAGAATCTGATATCCGTGAAAGAGGCAGTGGTCTCGCAGAGCCCTGGGACCCAGGTGAAGCTGGTGGGACTGGCCCCGTGGCCCCGTGGCCCCGCGGCCTCCTGTGGCCCCGCTGCGTTTGTTTTAGCTTCAGTTTCAGCCCTCAGCCCTCCACATCTCCGCTGAGCTGCGCTCATCTTCCCTCCGGTGTCCTGCAGTTCCCATGGCCTCGTGCACCCTCCTCCCAGGCCTCGCCCTAAACCAGGAAGTGCCTTCGCTGTCGCACACGCCGATTTTGTGTTTGTGCGTGCACGCACGTGTGCGCACGTGCGAGTTCTGCTGCGGTGATGCAGCTGGAGTCAGGACTCTCCGAACAGGCATTTCTTTTATTCTCGATTCCCTAGGAAATGCCGAGCGCAGCAGAACTTCCCTTTCTCTTCCTCTGTGATGTGGGATCAGTGTTGCTCTCTTGAGTTTCACTGTCTGTGATAAAGGTCAGAGAAGTGTCTCTGATGGCGGCTGGGCCTTCGGCTTTCTATCGTCCAGGCTGAAAAACAAACAGCGGATGGGAACATGGTGTGGACTCAGATCCTGTCGAGGCGATGTTATCATGTTTTTATCAGTTATAAAAAGTTATAGGAAATTAAAAATTAGAAATATTGTTTTGTGTGTGTGTGTGTGTGTGTGTGTGTGTGTGTGTGTGTGTGTGTGTGTGTGTGTGTATATATATATATATATATATAATTACAACACATTACGCTCAATAGCTCGATTTTTGGCTCCAGTCTGATTGTAGAAACACACTTATTTACTTATTTACACTTTTAACTTTAATTTTTTTTTTTTAATGCTGGAGATTTAATCTCCCTTGTTAATAACTTTAGATTAGAACAAAAGTCAGTGCAGCTGAAACCGTGCACATGAGGCCACTGACAGTGAGGCTGTCACTGACTGTCTTCTAGTCATAATTCCTGTCTTTCAAGTCTCTGTCTCTCAGACGGCTTTTACTTTTCCCCTCCGTCACCTTCATCTCGCTGCTGCTGTAAAAACCCTGCTGCCCCTATAATTCATGACTGTCATCTGTCTCTGTCAGCGAGGTCGGAGGTCAGGCCGTTTACTACGGCCTTGCCAGATTGGAATGGCCCAGAGGCAAAGAGACAGAGGGAGTGAGAAATGAAAATGAAAAGGAAACTGTCATGTGGCACAAGCAAACAAGTGCGATTGTGATGTTGCTGAATGAAAAAACAAGTTATGGAGCAACACGCATGTTTATATGCTGCTTATTCAGGGATGTTCAGCATTCCAGTTCACACCGTACATGTTGGTTTGACCCAACGTTAGTCATATACATGCTCCTTTCACACCAGACTAGGACAAAAAAAAAACATGGCATTTAAACATGGCTTTGTGGTCATTGTCACGTTTCCTTTTTAACTGGTGGCACCAAATCTGAGGTACGCCGATGTTAAGATGTCATTGTACGCTGTATCATGAAGACATACCTCAACTGGGATTCAAACTTTGGTAATGTATTCAGGAGGACATACTGTATATACCCCAAATGTTCCAAGTCAAACCTCAGGGGGTCAGGAGACACTGACCCCCTTCATTTTCTTGACTAATTCATGTTGCACTGACCTCTCGACCTCTGGCCTTCTCAGTTACTTCCGTTAATGATTTGGGCAGTATTACACAGTATATGTAATCCTATAGGCCCATTACAAAAAAATGTGTTTTCTTTTTTTTGTGTACATTTGAAATGAAAAACAACATCAAGATAAAACGACCTTGTTGTTAATTAACCCAGTTTAATACGTCAATGTATTTCAGCGCATAGATGCCAATGCCAAATCTGTGCATAAAACAGCCCCTTCTTATAATTTTAATTACCAAATATAATTTGAGAAGTATTCTCTAACGTTTTACAAACATCCAGATCATCCCATCAGATCATCGTCCCATTAAACCTAAATGAGACGTTGTGCGAAACAGAGATTATAAACAACACATTATTTTAAATTTGGACCACAGCCTTGTTCTGGAGCGTTTTCCTGGTTTACTTCCTAAGAAGAGTCATGTGAGTCAGTAGCCGGCGAGAATGTGTTAACAATTGTAACATAATGTTACCTGTCAGGTTTTGGTGACTCATTTGAGTCTAATGACCCCACTCTTCTCATTAATACCACGTTTATCTTGGCCTCTCCCTCTGTTTCCCCTCCTCTTTCCGCCTCCAAACCTGTGCACCACTCGAAATGCGCGCACCGCGAAGGGCCCCCGGGGCGCGTTGCCGCGTGTCACTCACATGCATGCCTCTATCCTGACAGTGTGTGTGTTTGCTATTGTCTCCACAGGAGAGTTGATGGCTTGAGAGGAACCTGACTATCTGAACTGTGACAGGATAAAGAGGACAAAGCTCGCTCAGCAGAGGCAGGTGAGTGACGGACACTGCAAAGAAAACAGCGAATTGTACGCAGAAGTTTTAGTATTAGTTTTAGTATTGAAAACTTTATTTAACTTTTGTCTTTCTGTGCACTTTTACCACTCTGTTCCCACTCCTTGATCCACAGGGCATTATTATTGTCGATTTTCGACTCACCGTATCTACTACAGGTGAGTTTTTAAATCACATTTGACACTGGAATTAAAACAGGCGTTGCATTATTGTTCTTATCTTCGCAACATATTTTTGTCTCTTTATGATTTAGCTTTTATTGTTGCTGGAATACTCCTGGGCTTTCCGAGCATAGTTTTGTTTTCCCACTGTGTAATGCTAGAAGTAGTAATTATTCTAACCGTGATTTTTTTAAAATATATATTTCACATTTGACTAGTTTGCGCAGGCCGGCAGATTCATCTTTGATCTCTGTGCAGCAGTAATTCCTTAAGTCTGTTTAAAAGAAAAAAGATATATGGAATATTGTCATTTTCCCGGCAGCTGAGTATGGTCACCTAACCGTGACAAGAACAGATGTTGTGTTGTAACGGATAAGAAGAAGAACTTGTCGTGAAAAATTTCCATCACTGCAGGACAAACTGAAAACGTGTCATGGCTGCATATGGACAGACACAATACAGCCCCGCCCTCCAGCCTGCAGGACCATACGCACCTTATACCCACCACACACAGGGCTACAGCATGCCGTCATACAGTGAGTACTCACATGCCTCGTTTTGATCGTCCTCCCAAAGCGCATAAATAAATAAATAAATACAGACTAGTGTGCTCTCTGCTATTGTGAGCCTTTTTGCAAATATTTCTCCTTCTCATAGATGTTTTCTAACATGCATCTTTTTGGTTCGGTTCAGTGAATGCAACACGAATCTCTTTCTGTCGCTTTCCTTCCAGACATTAAAACAGAGGATGGTCTGAGTCACTCTCCAGGACAGACGGGACTACTGGGCTACTCAAACTTCGGCAGCACCCCTCCCAGTCAAAGTCTGTACAGCTACTCGCATACACATGGTTAGTGTGGATCACTGTTATATTTATATATATATATACACCAAATATTAAGACACACAATGCAAACACGCACCAGTGCACAGACCTTATGCTGTCTGTGATTATTTCTGTCCAGTAGCATCCTTCGTTATGCAGCCATCCTCTCCTCTCCTCTCCTCTCCTCTCTCTCCTCTCCCACACCTGTTCTCCATTAGCTGCGGTCTGGACTCCTGGCGTCAAAAGTCTCCCCACCCCTCCTCTTTTCTTGGGGTCAGGCCCCCTTTCTCCGCTCAGACCAACAACGCAGCATGCAAGCGCTTGTGTCTTTTAGAGGAAAAGAAAAAAAAGAAAGAAACGAGAGTAAGAAAACAGATAGAGAGAGAAATGGAAGAGAGGGGAAAGAAATCGTGGGAAAAAAACAAAAGATGGGTATAGGGGGTCTTTGCCAAGAACACAGACGTTCACATGAAGAGGTGTATGCGTTGGAGTGCGTGCAGCTCTTTGCCTACAAATGTGTGTGTGTGTGTGACAGTGCGGGTTTGTGTGTGCGACTGTGTGTGGGTGTATCTGTGCCGTGCACATTCCTCAGTCGCCCGGCGCCCAGAGCATGACTCGCTCAGTGCGACTTTATGGCTTTGAAAGCAGCGTAAAATTGACCTTGTGTGTGAGAGGGGAGAGGTTAAGGTGCATTTGACAGGGGGCTGGGTGGATCTAATGTTGCAGATGGGGGTGAGCCAATGGAGACGCGAAAACAGGACAGGACAGTAAACATGATGCGGGTATACGTGACCCACAGTGATGGCGCGACACACTTGTATCTTTTTAGATTTTTAAAACGCGATCTTATTTTATTCCAGTGCGTTCCTCAATGAGCCACTGCATCTGCAAACCAACTGTTTACTTTTTCAGGAAAATGTTTTCCTACACTTAAGACAAATTGGTGTCAACACATTAGTCGGGTTTATCAGATGTAAAGCTGACGTCCTCTGTAGATTCATGCAGATAATATCATGCTAGGTGGAGGTGTAGGAGGGTGAAATTAGTGCGTCTCCCATTAGTGCTGGGTTTTGTAGGTAGCAGCCTGAGGGGTTTGTGTTTTGGATGAGTTCCATTACTTATATCTGTTCAGCAAATGATGCAAACCATCAGTTCTGTTGAAAATGTAAGTAGAGGTATAGGTCAGGTACAAAAAACCCCCCCAGCCTTTTCCAGAAGATAATATAAAGATTAACAATTATATACTCCTTATATACTAACGAGGTTAGAATGTAATATTATAACATTTATAATATTTTACAATTCTCCGTTTAAGAAAACATTCAGATGTCAGACATTATGCAGGAATGTAAATATCCATGTAAACACACTTGTGATTAAACCATTGACAATCGACAGTGCTTTCGACGACTGGACCGACAAACACTGCAGTGGCGTCTGAGTTTGAAGGACACTGTTCCCAAACAAAACAAATTTGTTTGAATATTTTTACGCATAAATCATTAACTGCAAACTTCAAACGGTAATAACCTGCCACAACAACCAAATGTTTGTAGGATTTCGGAATGTTTCCATGTCATCTATTATATAGTACTCGATACTGGCGCGCGCACACACACAAACACACCAAAACGCCATTGAGACACTTGCACTGTGTGTACAACTGAAACCAAATGGAGACTATGGGAGCCCTTTTCTGTTTACTTGAGAGACCTCCTGTATTTTTTTTTCCTTTAGTCGCTTTGAAGACTGTTGTGTTGTCCGGGGAGGTTTCAGTGTGGTTCTTCCAGTGAGTCATTATTCTGTGTTTGTCATGCACTGCCGAGTGGAGCACAACACAGCAGTGCTGTATAGTGGATTGATGAAATGATGGGAGGCAGACTGGAATTTGTCCAAAAACCTAGAACCACTCAGGTCATATCAGTGATTAGAATAAGTAATGGGAGCAAACAAGAAACAGTTTGCAGTTAGTAACCGGATAGGTCTAGTATAGAAAAAAAAAAACAACAATGATGATTCAACTTACAAAACCATTACCTGTAATTACTTAAACGGCATTTTAAAAATGTATCTCAGTTCACCATGGAGCAAATCCC
Source organism: Trinectes maculatus (assembly GCA_016785345.1). Lineage (NCBI taxonomy): Eukaryota > Metazoa > Chordata > Actinopteri > Pleuronectiformes > Achiridae > Trinectes > Trinectes maculatus. The sequence continues at coordinate 48,294 of JAFBJQ010000250.1, forward strand.
ACCCATTTATTAAACACTACAGTTGGAAACCAAACAATAATTTGCAAATGTTGTGCTATTTGACCTGTTTTCTGTTTGAAAAAAGATTAACTAATTGCAATGCACACAATCATCTGTATAAGCGTATCAGGTTCTTGTCAATAATAGGATACGGATACCTAATACCCCCGATGGAGGCATGGAGGTATTAGATATCTGGATCTACACATGTTTTACCTGAACTGAGTCACTCACACACAAAAAAGTCACAATCAACCACACTGGCTGATTAGCAAACCCGAGCATGTTAACACACTTAAGATGGCGAAGACAGTTTGCCGTGCTATCGTTAGCACAGAGCTGCAAATTGAGTTAAAGCCACAAAACAGCTGCTAAAACAAAAAGTAGTCAACAGCCTTAAGCACTGTAGTAAATAATCCTACCACTAAGTAAGTGGAACACATGAAGGTGCTCTTGATTGGCCTTTAGGCTAGATTGATTGATTGATTGATTGATTAATTGATTGATTGATTGACATAAAGTTTAATTAGCCTGTCATGTGGGAACACTGTCCTGACCCTCTGAAAAGTTTTAATTTCAGAAGCTATTTTTTAGGGACATCCACCCAACAGGCAAACAGAAGGAATGGAATGAAACAAAGTTGTCCAGTGCCGTGGGTGGAGGAGATGAGTTTACAAGGGGAAATAATGAATCAGCCAAACGAGGAGCACGGGCAGACTTGACGCGAAGCTACGGGGCGAGACAGCGTCACTGTGGGGGGAAAGTGCTCGGAGGAAGACATTCCTGCCTTAGCTTGAGTCGGAGCGGAGGAGACTCCCCACGCAGCCGCAGTCTTTCCCACCTGTATCATGTCAAACGTAATTGTCACTCCTCCGAGAAAAAGATTAATTAACTGGACGTGGTTGCAGATAATTGAGGATGAGTCACTGGAGTCACCCGAGGCCAATTGGTTGATATGTGATAAATAATGAACGATGGAGCCCGCGCTCAGCTCCTGAAGCACTGAGCTGTCAGCGCGTGCGCCGGGAATCACAGCTTCATAGCTTATATTCAGTACGATGTTGTCTGGATCAGAAACGTGATTTTTTTTTTTTAAAGTTTGAGTTTTTGATGTTTATTTTCTTTCCCTGACACTTTGACCTCAGTCTTCGCATCCTTTTTTGTTTCAGGTGGTGGTATTTCATCTGGACTATTCCAAGGCACCCATGCCATCTCCAGCACGACCCCATTCAACCCAACCCAACAAGTGAGTGACTTAATTAATAATAATAACAATGAATAATTAATACATCTTCATTTAGCTCCTGTCGTTTTTATCCATAATTTTGGAATGAAAATCTTCGGCCAAAAAAAAAAATTCAAATGATGATGTCATTGTTTCTGCGTTGGCAGGAGTTTTCAGCCTACTCGAGCTACAGCCAGAGTCAGTACTCGCCATATTACAACTCGCATCACTACAACAGCCCCTACCTAACCAGCAGCAACATCAGCCCCGCTGCCATCACAGCTCCGTTAGCCTATCAGCACCCAGAACACCCTGTCATGCTGCCCAGTCACAGCCCAGAGTCACATACAGGTAACGGAATATTGTTGTGTCGTTCATTTTGACCCAGTACCAGTAATTGATTGATTGATCTGCAGCCCCGTTGTATGTGTGTGTGTTTTAGGCGAGTACCACCCACCGCCCAGCCCCCCCACGCCAAGTAAGGAGGAGGGGGTTGCGGCGCGGAGGGCGTCAGACGGGAAGCTAAGAGGGAGGAAGAGAGTCAGTGACCCCGCTCCACCCCTGGACTCTGATATCGAGGTAAACATGCGCATACTGTGTTGAAAATTATCAGCGCTTCCTCCTACAATATTTATCTCTTTCTCACACACTCATACACAAAACACACACACACACACACAAGGTTAACAATACATATCTGTTATTCCACTGCAGCGAGTGTTTATCTGGGACCTGGATGAAACCATCATCATTTTCCATTCGCTCCTCACGGGAACCTTCTCCTCACGCTTTGGCAAGGTACGGCGCCACGCCCCCCTCACCACACTTCACTGAGGTATACACGCTGTAGGGTCTGTGAACAACAACACAACCAGTGCGATCGCTGTGCAGTCAATTCCCCCTTTTGTCTCAGAGCTTATTTGACTAACAGTCAAAGGTTTGGCTGCCGGAGCCGGAGTCCGTGACCTTTAGGTCGCTTCCCCGCGCATTTTCACACACGGCCTGTTTTGCCTCTCTGCCCTCTTGTTTCTTTTCATAATGCACCGCGGTTGTTTAGCTACCCCGGCGTCCCGCGGCGTGATTGACACCCAGCGGGGCCTTTACATAACAGAGCGTCGGCCGACAAGCGGTGGACAGTGGTGTGTTTCTTGTTGTTGGCCACGGATCGGTGTTTTGAATTCTCACGGTCCCCCTGCGGGTTGACACAAGGCTGATGGGAGTTTGAGAACGCCGTTTCTGATCAGTTCGGCCCCCGGCAGGCCGTGAACGCTGATGTTTCTTTTCCTTTCTCTTCTGCCACGGAGAGAGAGAGAGAGAGAGAGAGAGAGAGAGAGAGTCGATGTGTTGAAATGTGACTCATGTGCCAGAAATTCCTGATTCCTCCCACCACCCCAACAGCCCTCTGCTGGATCCAGGGAAGCTCAGTTGGACAGACTCTGACCTCAGATCTCATGCAACCCAGGAACTGAATGAGTGACAGCAGAAAAACAGATTAGCGGTCCAAAGCGTCAAGACAGTTTTTTCAAGCTTTTTGTTTTTTTCCGCGTTTTTTTTTTCCCCTCCCTTCAAAAATCTGCATCTAACTCGTCCTAATCCGACAACCGTAGCACCGTGGAGTTTTTTTGTTTGTGCCCCGCTTTTAGTGGGTGACCTCTATCCGACAGGGTCAAACGAATCAACTCATAAACAAATGTTTGGGCCTGTTCAGGCTTTAGCGGGAAAGACAAATGGACGTGTTGAAGGAAAGTGTTGTTGAGCCAGAGGTGAACGTGTGTCATGTAGTGTGTTTTTTTAATCACCTGTCCCCGGTGTTAAGACTTAAAGTGGGAACGGAATGATTTTTTTTTTCCACCTCCACCTCCTTGTTTGTGTTATTTCCTAAATCCTTGTGTCAGATTAACAGACGGGGCTTTGTTTTATGAGTCTGAATAAAAGCAGACGGTGATTACAGATAATTATATCAATTATTCGACGACTACAACAACCCCCTCTTAAGCCTTTAAACCCCTCCCACTTAAACCTTTGCATTCATCTCTTCCCTTTCTGGACAGTCGTTTCCCCCAAACCACTTTTTTTTTTCTCCCCACAAACTTTTTTCTTTTAAAAAATTTTTTTTTTCAACATTTAACCTTGATGTGTCATCGAGCGCTTTTCTAAATTCTGCGCCAGCAGACAGGTCTGCCTGTCATTTCAGATGCACTAATCCAGCGTTCACCTTTGGCTGACACCTTTCTTCTACTCCTGTCTCGCTGCCAAAGACGAGCCCAGGCTGCCATCAAAACAACACACACACACACAACGTCTTTTGTTGTCTTAATCAACAGCACGCCCTCACTGTTTGTCATCCTGACTGCCTGCACATCATGATTTACGTGTTTACCTGGCTGATGATTTACAGTTTTCTCATTAAGAGGCAGAACTGAAGTTGGTGAAATGCAACGCCCAGGTATTTGTTGATTTTTCCATGTGAGACAAAAGGAGAGGGGGGGGGGGGGACCTGGATGGTGCGAGGTGTTGATATAAAGGGAAATAGGGGAAGAGGAGGAAAAAAAGGACAGCATATGGCACCACAGCATCATATTAGTCTGTGACGTCCAAAAGAAATATGAAAAACCTTAAGAGGATAATAACAACTTTGTCAAACTTTTGTTCTCTTTGTATTGTTTTGATTTCTTCTCTGAATTCAGATCATCCACCAGGAGAATGTCGCTGCCTCCTGTCGCTTAAAAAACAGTCTATCTTGTCTCTGCGGGTGATGTTGTGCTTAGTGAGTGTCTGAAATTGATGAATTGAGATCTGATCTGAGGTGGAGATACAAAACGCCAGGCGTGAACCGACATTCTCGGGGCCGTGACCACTTGTGATCCGATCGCCCAGGACGCATGTTAATGCCAGGCTCAAACAGAGCCCGAGTCAGCATTAATAAAGATAGTAAAGATGATAAGAGTCTGACACATAAGATAAATAGCCTGCTCGCACTTGCCTCTACCTGAAACCTGTTTATGTCAATCATGAAGATGAGTTTGCAAAAAAAAAACCTGAAAGGAAGCGAGTTCAGGGAGAGGAACAGGCAGCGGCGCTGACAGGGCGAGACGAACGACAGCAGCAACAGCAATTTAACTGATTTGTCTCCGAAAACCAAACGATCAATCTCAGCTCAAAGCTCGTCGTTTGATTATTAATTAACTGACTCTCAAGGGAGCAGGCGCTGAAGTGAAAGAGAGGTGCTGTGTCCTACATCGCTTTTTTTTTTTTTTAACGAGGGGAAAAAACTGTTTTCTTTCATTTAAAAAGGTACATGAGTCTGGTTGACGGGGAGATTAAAGTCATAACTGCGCCTACGGGGACATTTGTTTCCAATGTGTACTTTATACACAGTGAACATGCCTGGAGACATGAATACACATACATCCACTCAAATGCGCACACGTAGGCCTGCGATACAAATAAAAACGAGAACATATCATAGCAATTCAGCCTTCAGGTGGTTTTGCGCAAAAGTAATTAACACAAGGATATGTGTGTTGTTGTGTGTGTGTGTGTGTATGTGTGTCTGCGTGTGTGTGTTTGTGTGTGCATCAGGATTCCTCCAAGGCAGTGTCTCTCGGTCTGTGGATGGAGGAGATGATCTTCAATCTGGCCGACTCGAGACTCTTCTTCAACGACCTGGAGGTCAGTTTTCAAATGAGTGTGAATTACACTTTGTCCTGTCGTTTACTCTGCCCATTCAACTTCCTGTTAGAAATTCCCCCTTCCTCTTCCACAAAACGTCGACCAAAACCCACCGAGCTCTCCTCACCGCACACGGAATCTTATTTTTACTTGTTAATGACAATATTTATTATTCACATAATAATTGCAATCATCATTTGAGCGTTTCCAGTAATCAGGGAAATAGCAGCAGCGCCTCCATCAGTGTAAACTGGCACACAGCGGATTTGAGTGTTGGCCCTGGCATAAAGTGGCGAGGCTGTCAGCGTTAGAAATCCCCTCGCACAACATCCATCCCATATGAACACTTACTGCAGCATTTTCCCTTCCTGGTGTGACGCTCCAGCAGGAATACTAAAAGGAGAGGTTGTTCGCTGTTGGCGTACGAGCTCTTCGAGTGAGACCTCAGCTGCCGCCTAAACATGCACCAGAACTGGAGAGTGTGGTGACCTCTGAGGTGGATGAAAGGAATTTTACTGCCTGCTAGCGACTGAACGGTGCACATGTTTTTCATCCTGCATTCCTCACCCTTGTTCTGGCAATGAAAAAAGATTAGAGGGGGGCTGGAGAGATGGGGTTGGGGGGAGGGGGGGGAGTACACTTTGTGCTGTAATTATAGGTGTGTGTCTGAGTATCTGAGAGGAAAATTAGTCAAATGGGAGGAGGAGCAGTCAGGCGGAGGGAGAGGAGCCAACAAAGCCATTTGCAAAGTTGAATTTTATCCCCGTCTTTTGTTGTCAGCGCTCGGAGAGCGGGGCGCGATGGTTCTGCTGACAACTGCTGCTAAGTCCTGAAGTGCAATTATCTCGTCCCGCTTATATCTGAAGCATGACTGTAATAACACCAGGCGATCGCACAGTGCACGGTGGCGGTCACGAATAACACTGGGCAACAGACGATTTCGCTGCTGAGGAAAATCCATGTGTTCCAGACTGCAATTGACCGACTACAAATATGAAATCAGAATTTGTCCAGCACGTCAAGATTTAAAGTTACATGCATATGCATGGTAAATTTATTTATTTATTTATTTTCATAAACATTTTACATTATTATTGTTACATTAGATAATTTTTTAAAAAAAAAAAAACATCAAATTCAGAAAACATTGCTAATTGTATTGCTAACGGGCATCGGCGCAGATGTAGCATCCCTGCAGGATCTGCAGCTCACCTGAGCGGGAACTGAGCCGCGTGGAGAAAGGGAAGGGAAGATGAGGTAGTGTCTCCGTCTGGCTCAAGATGGCTGAAAGGCGATAGCCGGGACAGTGTGTGACAACAAGTCCCCCTGCGGTGACAACAAGGATATGACGCTTACACTGGAACTCATGTTGCATGGATGTGTATCAGAGTGTATCACTCAGTGTTTATCATGTTTAAGTGAAGGAGGGACAGTTGTGGGATTAAGAATCATGTGGCTGCACAAAGGCACAAAAAGTCAATCAATTTAAGAAATTAGACATTATTGGGGTTTTTTAAAGATACAATCTTACTCACATTTGTTTTTCTTTGACTTATAATAACGATTATGATTATTTTCTTTATTTTATATTAACACTGCGTGATGCTAACAGTGTTTTGGCTTTAGCCACATGTTAAACTCCAGTGTGGTTTTAATCCCTGTGGTTTGGTTGATTTTATTCATCTCAAATAGTGCAGAACAACATGCACACCACTGTGCTTTGCAAAGACAATGGGCCATTCATCAGAGGATTTTTTTTTTTGTGACCGAAACGTTGGAAGAACTATAAAAATGTAGGTTTGAATTTACTGTGTGGTTACACTCGATTTGCACCACCATACTGACTGTCCTGTATCTCTGGCGCCTCCCTGTCTCGGATGTCGACACCTTATTTCCTCCTTCCTTGTCTTTTATTTTAGCCTCTCTTTTTTTCTTTCTTCATGTTTTATACCTGTAGCTGCTGTCACTCCCGGAGGCTCGCCTAAAGAGGCGAGACCTGCCTGTGCAGGGCTCAGCTCTGAAACTGATCTCCTGATATATCCGCTCTCCTTTTCATTTCCCAGGAATGTGACCAGGTTCATATTGATGACGTTGCATCAGACGACAACGGACAGGACCTGAGGTAAAAAAAAAAAAAAAAAAATGATACCGTGTTACTTTGTTTAGTGCTGCAGTGACAGACCCTGACAGTTCTACTGTGGCTGGTGAACCAGACTTCCCCTCTGGGCTTTAGTGCACAGGCGGAAAAAACAAACAAACAAAAAAAAAGAGGGATGAGAAAAGGTCTGTTCGTAATTCTCTCAGTCTTTAGTGATTAAAAAACAAGCCAAAGCTGAAGTACATACATTATACATTATTTCACTGAACCTGGCCTTTTTCATCTGAAATATATATATATATATATATATATATATATATATATTTAATATATATTTCATACATATACTTAACATGTGATTTCTTACTGACAACGTTTAATTCTCGGCAACCTTCGATTTTAAAACATTTCTTCTCCCTGACATTTCTGTGGTTGCACTGGCACACTTCCTGATAGTCTGATAGTTTGGATCGATTCCTGGAGCAAGAACATTCATGCGCTGTTATACCGATCATAGTTCCGGTATAGACTGCTCAGACACAACGCAGTCTATGTCCCTATGATTTACACTCGGGCTGTTTTCTGTACTGTGATCCTGCAGCACTTACAACTTTGGGTCGGACGGCTTTCAGAGCCCAGCAGGGGCCAGCTCTCTGTGCCTGGGGTCAGGGGTCCACGGAGGGGTGGACTGGATGAGGAAACTGGCATTCCGATACCGCAGAGTCAAGGAGATCTACAACACGTACAAGAATAATGTTGGTGGTAGGTGATCATTTTATTTACATGTGTCACTTCACTGAGGGGAATGATTGCAGATGTACAGGAAATGCATTTTATATTCATATCTTAGTTAGCTCTTAGGCCTTATATTTTATCTTAATGCAGGCGTTTTTAAAGCCACCATGCAATAATAAGCATCTGCTTTTTATTTACTCATGCATCACTTATTTAAAAAAAAAGAAGAAGAAGCTGAAAGGAACCAGTCAGGTTTGTTTGTCTGTTGTTCGGTGAAACCTGGTGAACTGGCACTGTGCAGACACTGCTGATTGTATCTGGCTGCTTTAACTCTGCTGGGAACCACGTGTCTGAGGTTTTGGCTGCAGGGTGTTGTGTGAGAGTTGTCTATCCAGAGACTGCAGGGAGCCCACCTGTCAAAAAGAGGCTCTGCAGCGTGTCAGAAAAATGAGTGGGACTTAACAGTGTGCAGACTGAAGCTGTGGCGCTGCAGATCGCCCCCATGCTTGCCTCCTGATCACTAAGCTTCTGCCTCTCACCGATGGGCAGGTTTGCTGGGAAGTCCCAAGCGAGAGGAGTGGTTACAGCTGAGGCGAGAGATGGAGGTCCTGACTGACCTGTGGCTGACTCAAGCACTCAAAGCCCTGGCTCTCATCAACTCCAGGTCAGTCCCTGCTGTATGTAATAGCTT